>CM060981.1:304976995-305094495 GCA_030765065.1 Deroplatys truncata | reverse complement strand
GTCTGTGCTTACGCCCGTCGATGTCCGGATCTGATCGCTCTTCAGTTCTCTCCCCTCATCACAATGGACCTACTGGCCTGCGTGCGGTGCTCTGCCCCGGTTCCGGGGACCCTCTTTGATACATACCTTTGCCTTTACCTTTAGAGCGATACGAAATGGTCTGGCCATCCATTCAAAGCCAAAAGTTGCGCGTTCGACTCCCAGCGACTGCAGTCAAACGGTAAAGAACAAGGGGAGCCAAGTAAAATGTCCGCTTACATTTTACTGCAGCTGTATGGAGTTTGCTTCTTAAAAAAAGTATTTTAAAAAAGTATTTATTAATATAAAACAGCAGTAAATGGCGTGATTTTATTGCTGAATGTAACAAATATAGTACTCAAGACTAAAAGGGTTAATCTTTGAGTTTGATGAAAATGACGAGGATCCAATATTAGTGTGAAATACAATATTTCTATAGATTGCTTCCCTGGTCAAGCGATCAGTGAGGTGACTTCTCACCCGGAGGCCCGGAGTTCAGTCCCGGCCGGGGTGGGAATTTTTATTTTATTAGGATTACTCCCTGACTTCCCTACAGCCTGGAAGTTTGGATGTGAGAGTGAGCGCGTGAAAATACGTTCAAAACGACAACACCTACAGTAACGTAACCTGAAATTTCAAAGAGTAAAATCAAATGTTTCAAAGGCCACGGTAGAGACATTAAAAGCGTATTATATTGTAAAGCCCTAGGGTTGTTAGCCGAGGGTGGGATTTCAAGGAGAGGGGTTGAGAAACCCACCTCATGCCGTGAGGCTTTACCCCCTTCCCAGGTCAACCGGCCAACTTTAAGTACTTCAGCATTCACACATACCACGGCTGTTGAACAGTTCGCTGAGCAAGGTTATTAGTATACTGATTATGACCACGAGCGGCGTGGCGATGTTCACCCATCTTAAGTATTATCAATTCTGTGGTGTCAGCGCTGTAGTAAACTGGATACAACACACTCCCCGTTTCTACACCATTCCTGTATTGCCTAACTCCGGTGCCCAACACTGGTTTCCTCTACGATGTTGAAAAATGTACAATAAATTTTAATAAACGTCTGATATTGCAGGATCAGGATTCATGCTCTTCTAAGCGGGCATTCCGATAACCTCGTGCATTGATTACTTAACGCACCCGTTCTTGGTTTGCGCACTAGTGTTGATAAATTTCACTCACGTATTATCGTGGAACAAATATAATACAGAACTAATAAAAACGTGTCACTCTCCTTTTCAAATTTTAATTTAAAAAAGTCTGATGTGCTACATTCACATGACTTTCCTTATTTACAAAACTTTATTTATCTGTATTTGTTTTCCTTCACAGTGCGGCCTTTGCAAGGCGCCTCATGCGCCGGCTGCCACAGCCCGGACAGTTACAATATCCCCGCATCCGCCTCGCGTTCTCATAGTTACAATTACAATGATAATAATCACATACCTTATCATAAGAGATATTGTCCTTCTCTTTCCACACATTTCTGGTATCTTCTGAGGAAATGTTCACTCACACTCGACAGTTCAATTTCTGAAACAGAGAATTGCTCGTCTGTTGTTTTCTTTTAGTTGATACAATGTATGGGAGTTTTCACGTGGTCATCAGAGTGGGGCAAATCTCTGTAATTATATTTTGTGAAATATCAATGTCAGAGTAATTGACCCACACTTAATATTCTTCTGAGAACCATGGTTCCATTTACAGTGTTATGTTCCGTCGTAAAATAACAGACATTGGAGCTCAAAGAAACGCGATTTTACACACAGGAGAGAACAATTGTTTTCCAGTAAATGCATATACAATAATGGCACCTATATTTTCCTAACAAACAATAAATGCAGAGTGGTACAGGAGTGAATTACTGACCTCGATGTTTGAACAGCTGACCGAATGGCAGTCTGGGTATTTCCAACAAGACGTTTGCCACCGTGCATACAGCTGATGAGCAATTAAGTTTAATTCAGGACATGTTTTGAAGAGGACAGTGTATTTAGTAAAGGATTATGGCCCTAAGATCCCGTGATTACTGTTTGTGATTTTTGGGACAAGTTTAAAAACAAAATGTATGCAGAAAACATACATTGGAAGAAATTAAAAAAACATCACATGAAAAATTTACTTAATTTCGACTATTGAACTCTCGAATGTGAATGAAAATTTTCTCATAAGAGGCCAGAAATATGTGAATATAGAAGCACAACATCTCTTATGATAAGGTATGTACTTATTATCATTGTAACTGTAACTATGAGAACGTGAGGTGAATACTGGGATATTATAACTGTTTCCCGGGAGCCCGATCCGCGCGTCCGGCCCGCGAGCCCCCATGTGGTGGCCGCAATATAAAGAAAAACTTCAAGTTAATTGCGTTAATGACGCAAAAAAGGATTAGACAAAAAAATCTGCATTTTAATAAGTTATAAATTTTCTGTGCAGTAAGGTTTTGTCTTTTCCTTATACTTTACTCGTTATACAAACTTTTTTCGGAATGAAGAATACTTCACAGGCTGTTCCCAGAAAATTCAAGATGTGCGTTTTATTTGTTCCACAAATATCTAAAACATATCGTATTTTAATCAAAATCACTAGCGCCATTTTTGAGCAAACTGAAAATAACGAAACATGTTTCATGTAAAGGGGAGGGGGATTTTCTTGAAAATGTTCGTGCCACATCTTTGAAAGATACTGAACCAAATATCAAGTTTGGTATGTAACCAAAAACACACATCCATACAGACTCTTTTTTATGCTTTCTTTTTCAGTATAAAAGGTAGAGGACGTGTTCTGTTCCAACCAAAAATTCGGTATCCAGTTTTCAGTAGAAATACGCGTTTTGAGGTTTTGAATCCGAAAAAGAACAATTAGAAAAAGGTGCGCGTGCACGTATGTGTCCGTGAGTCTGAATAGCATAGCTCAAAAACGAAAATTGGGTTAAATACCAAACTTCATATTTAAGTTCAGCATTCAAGAAACGTTTTTCTTATTTTCTTTTCCCAAAACTGGCTCCAACGATTTTGCTTAAGTAAAGATATTTACATAACAAATAAATTGTACACTTTGAATTTTCTGGGAATGGTATGTGAACTGTTCTTCATTTGGAAGGAATTTCCTATAATCTTGTATTACTAGTACACATTAAGCAATAGAGGAAATGTACTATACAAAAAATATAGTATCTTTAAAATACAAATTTCATCACATAAATTTTTTGTGGCATAAGCCATTTCCGAGAAATTCGTTATTAATGTTTCGAATTATTGCTCAACACTTTGTCATTCTTTTAAAGTTGTTTCTCGTGATGTCATAGAAACAGTAGGGAATTCTAAGGCCAGCATATAACGTCCAATTCATAAACATTTGACTATCTCTGTTACTTTTATATCTACAGACTGATACCGTGTATGATTATGTATACCAGTTAGCCCAAACAAGCCGTGCTTTGCAGTTTTATGTTTCCCGCATACATAGGTGCAAAAGAAGTTGCCGAATCACTGTTGTTCAAAGGGGCAGTGCAGGAACAGTGCAGCTGTTTACGTGGTAGTTTCGTACTCATAAGCATCGCGTGGTCGCCAGTTGAGCCAGGTCATCCATATAAAAAGGCAACGATCACCAACAACGAATACACAGACATGGTGACGTCTGTGCGGAGACGTACCAAAGTGCAGTTCAAGCTCGAAGACTGTGTCCTCAACATCTGTCTTCTGCACACTTTTTATAATTAATTGTTGTTTTACGTACAGAGAATACATGATCATCCCAGGCAGTGCGTGGGCCTGAGAGGCCCTTGCAGCAATTCGTCGAGCATTTTTACACATGCTTATTATAAATAATGCACTAATAGAAAATAATTTAATTCCAACGCACCTTTAAAAGTACATAAATATAACAAAAACAGAATTTCGTTAAATCTTGTTAACTTTGAGGCACCAGCTGGCGCCATATAATTCTACTGAGTGTAGATTAACTGTCAGATTTAACCGTGTGCTCAGGTTTGCGTCAAGCGACAATCCTGAATTATTTTTTAATGAGCGAATTGATTATTAAATAATCGATGTCACCCTCCACACACATAGGTACGCTCGCATTCAAAATCATACCCTGTGTGTTTACACCGTGAAATATTTTTGTTTGAAGACAACTTTCTGGAGCCGCCGGGAGTTGAACCCGAAACACATCGTATAGCAGGCAGTTTCTCTACCGAGTGAACTCTGAGCCCAGTAATAGTATTTAAAGTGTTCGTTTTCAAGCATTGGTCTTTCATTTAGCGGTCTCCACTCTGTCCGTATGAAGTTCCCTTTGCAGTTCTGATTAGGCAAACCTTTTGACATTCGCGCTATCCGGTATAAACTAACTTAAACTAAGGACGGCTTGTGTGGGCCACCTGTTACGTGTGTATAAAATTATAGCTTGTATTTCCGGTATATCGGGGGTAATATTTGGGTGAACTTGCTATGGGTAAGCGGCAGAGAAAGTAAAAATGTGGGGTTCATGCCAGACGCATTGTGTACTATTTTAACAACCATCTGTTAGAAAGAAACTCCTTCATGGCCAGCCTGCTAGAAATGTACTTAAGTTCAAAATGTGAACTTATAATGGTATAAAATGTAACATAACTTCACAGATATAACTTCGTTGTAGTTATATGTCGAATGACTGCAATAAAGCAAACATACAGCGTCTATTAAGGAAGTTTGAGCGTTATTGGAAGACAAGAAATTCGCCAGTTTATTATCCAGAGCTTTATTTATTCCCTGATATGTCCTCACAAGAACGACACAGCTCGTTAAATGCACGACGATGAAAACAATTCATACAGAAATAAAAATGTTATCAGTATTTTTATGATTGGTAATAATTTTGGAAGAAATACATTCTCCAACTACAGGAAAACGAAAATGTAGACAACAATGGAAATACAAAGCCATATCAGAACTTCAAGTAACACATAAGGGTACCGGGGCAGAGAACCGCACGCAGGCTATCCGGCCCCTTATGCTTCTACCTCAGAGGGAGGGATGAGGGGAGAGACATCCGGATGACGACGGGCGCAAGCACGAACGGGTTCTCTAATGTTTTCAGACTGAACGCTTCACGAGCACAGACACTGGGCCCCGAGCCTCCGGAAGGTTCCCGAAGGAGCGCCTGCCCTAAAGGACGACGTTGTTTGCGGCTCCCTGGACGACGTCATAACGGAACCATCGCCTGGTCGTACAAACCTGAAACATATCTGGAACATGATGGGTAGAGTCGTGGTACAAGATGAACCGCCCTAGCTTTCACCTGTCGACCCGGGAAATCCACGAAAACCACATGAATCTGAGTGGGCGGTCGTCAGGGATCGAACCTGGGACCTCCCGAATGCGAGTCGTACACGTTACCGCAGCGCCACCTCGCTCGGTCATAAGCTCTTGTACTTTCACATGATTTTCTCTATCTACCATTGTTTATCCCTTATATAAGTAGCTTAATTGAAACAAATGTTTGTAGAAATAACTTCATGATACATTAAGTTGTACTTACAACGAGGACAGAGGAAACGGAAGCGATAGTCAAATGTTTAAAAGCGGGTCGCTATGCGCTGCCCTTCAATTGCATACACTTATCATGACATCGCAACATAGTACTTAAAAATTTTACAAGGAAGTGAAAAATTCAAATTAATAACAGCGGATATTTCCGAAATGGTTGATGCCAGGAAGAAGTTATTTGGAAGAAATTGTGTGTTTTAAGGATACCTATATTTTTTTATATCTTAAGGTTTTACCATCAGCACCTCACAGGCTGTACCCAGAAAATTAATATACCTACATCTTAAATATCGTCGATGATACTTGGGCAACGGAGGTTACCTCATGCCACAAGCGACAACTGGACGGATTTCTGAGGCGGGCGGAGTCCGTAACCTCCAATGGTGGGGTGATGATGAGGATGGCGGTGGGATGAGAGGACCTACAGTTTTTACCTTGGGGTACTCCACAAAGGCGAAGGCGTGGATAGGGTCGACTTAAAATCGCCACCCCAGAGCCGGACCCTCAGAACGAGAGCAGGAAACGAAACTACTGCGCTACCCAGGGTATGATATTTCAATCAAAATCTTCAGATATTTTTGAAAAAATAAAAAAACTAACATATTTTCCATTTAAAGTGTAGTTGAACGTGGGAGATTTTTACAAAAATTTTCATCTCGCATGTTTGGAAGATACCGAACTTGAATATCAAGTTTGATGCCCGACATTTTGTTTACATTACAGGCTGCGGAAACAACAGCTGGATGTTCATATCACGTTTTGCTAGTAATGAGATAGTAAGAAAACAAATGAAGAATGACACAATTATGCCTCCGTAATGTTAAATTCTGTTTGGAAAATGTTAAACTTATAGAGGAAATGTTTAGAAATAAATATTTAAAAACTAATTTCATGTATTAATGAGGACCGTACTTTTCCCGCAGAGGATTTTCATTTCTCTTCAGGTTGAGCATTTAACGTTTACAAGTTTCAGAAATGGCAAGCACTTAAGTGCTACTCCAGTTTTGTTACACATAAATATGAGTAGCGGGGTGATTCAGGAGCTCCCCCGGGTGGACAGGATGGTTCATCGTCTACCACAACTCTCCTCCCTCTCCTTTCCTCTACCTAAAATGTTCCTTGTGTCAGGGTTGTGGGACCAGTGTTCGGCGGGTTGCTGTGCGCTCTGTAGGTTTCTTCACTGGCGTGGCTGCCGGGACGCTCAGTTAAGTCTCTCCCTCGGAGTGGGCTCCGCTCCGGGGAGACTGCCAGAGGTTCAGTCTCGAAACATTAGCTACCCCGAGTGATTCCGGAATACCGATATAGTCGCTCTTCGGTTCTCACCCCTCATCCTTCCTTCCCGAGGTCACTGGTACAAACACAAGGGACGGACTCGCCTGCATGCGGTGCTCTGCCCAGGTTTCTGGGGACCTCCGTTCGTTCACCTCCATCCCATCCTTCATCCCTCCTTCCCGAGGTCATTGGTATAAACACAAGGGCGCACTCGCCTGCGTGCGGTGCTCTGCCCAGGATTCGGGGGACCTCTGCTCGTTTACCTCCATCCCATCCTTCATCCCTCCTTCCCGAGGTCACTGCTACAAACACAAGGGACGGAAGTAGTAGGGAAATGACAGAGCTGGCCCAGTTAATTTATGCATGGCTATTCATATGCAAATGAGCTCCCCCACCTCCTCCCTCCCCCACCTCCTCCCTCCCCCTCCCCCCCCGCTGTGCCTTGGTAGTTTTAGCTGCACCTGCGGTCGTAAATCATGTTGAGTACAATGGAGGCTTGACAGTTAGGTAATTAAGGCTGTAAATCAACTGTCAAAACGAACAAAGGGGTCATAAATTTAAGGTTCTGTAACAAAGGCGAGATGTTTTTCCTACCCATTCCACATCCGGCCACTTCTGCACCTGGTCAGCTACCCGCCCCCGCTTCCATTGTGTGTGTCGAACACGTGGCATACTCGTTCCACTAGCTTTTAACAAAAGAACAATGCTTGCCCTTCAGCTGTCAAAATGAACAAAGCCCATGATGAATTAGGGTTGTAACAAAGCCTGACCCTTTCCATTGTGTAAGAGATTCTATTGTGTGTGCCTTTCTATTGTTCGATGCAAGCATTCTTTAGAAAGACCACCTGGCAACCCAATAACAAAGCCTGACCCTTTCCATTGTGTAAGCGATTCTATTGTCCTTGGCAAGGCTAGTTTAGAAAGACACCTGCAGCGTTCCCATTGTTTGGCCACCTGCTAGTTTAACAAAAGAATTCGAGGGTTGCTTTATACTCGTTCTGTCCTTGTTTGTGTGAAAGAGAGAGAAACTTGTTTACCAACTCTGCGTGACGTCATACTTTAGAAAGACACCTGCTCCATAACAAAGCCTGACCCTTTCCATTGTGTAAGAGATTCTATTGTGTGTGCCTTTCTATTGTTCTGTGCAAGGCTAGTTTAGAAAGACACCTGCAGCGTTCCCATTGTTTGGCCACCTGCTAGTTTAACAAAAGAATTCGAGGGCTGCTTTATACTCGTCCTCTCCTTGTTTGTGTGAAAGAGAGAGAAACTTGTTTACCAACTCTGCGTGACGTCAGGTCGGCCATCATGATTTCGCCTGAGGGAGTTCTCCCCGATGTTTTACGACCTCCTACGAATATATCCGAGCATAGTTAACAAGCATTCTGCTTGGCCCCATTTCAGGCAGTGACTGAAAAAGCGTCTAATATACATTTCATTACGTGCATTAAACCTCTGAGTGATATCCATAGATCGGTGTTCGATTCTTACTGTAATCAAAAGTTTATTGCTAATGAGAAATTAATGATTGATATTATTATATCATTACCTTAAATAATAAAAACGGCGTTCAGAGGATTGTAGCTCGACTCTTACCAAGTGAAACTCTAACGCGTAATAACTATTAAACTATGCAAGACCAGATTGAAAATGTATTTAACAAATATAATTTAATTTTTATACATCATTACCCAAATTAATGAAAGGGTGTTCAGAGGGTTCTAGTTCGAATCTTACCCAACGAAACTCTAATGCTTAATAAATATTAAACTATGCAAGGTCAGATTAAAATGCATTTAACAAATATAATTTAATTTTTATATATAATTACAATAATTAATAAAAGGGTGTTCAGTGGGTTCTAGATCGAATCTCTAATGCTTAATAAATATTAAACTATGTGAGTATTGCGCGGCCAGATTAAAACGTGTTTAACGACTATAATTTAATTTTTATATATCATTACAATAATTAATAAAAGCTTGTTCAGAGGGATCCTAGATCGAATCTGCGAAACTCTAATGCTTAATAAATATTAAACTATGTGAGTATTGGGCGGCCAGTTTAAAACGTGTTTAACAAATATAATTTAATATACACGACATTACAATGTTTAACGAGCTGTATTCTTAGGAACCAGAGGTCCGTAGTTCGAATCCAACCCTGTGAAACGCTATAATAACTATTAAGTTATTGAAGCAGCGGGCGGTCGGATTAAAATTGCATTTAACAACTATAATTATTTATATTAAACCCTGATGCATACTTAGATATCTCGATGCCTAGACAACATTCTTTCTTCTTCTCCTCTCTTTTTCTTTCTATCTATCTCTTTCTTTCTCCACGACTTGTACACATTCAGGCGTTCACATATACACGAGCGCTTGTACACACATCAGCAAACATACACTGGTGCACGCATGCAAGCACATACACACACGCACATGTAAGTACACACACGCAAGCACATACACACACGCATATACATACACCAGCACATACACACACATGCACATACATACAACAGTACACACACACACGCACATACATACACCAGTACACACGCATTCACGCACCTCATGCGTATACATACATACACCAGTGCTCTTACACTCACGCATTCACGCACCTCATGCGTATACATACATACACCAGTGCTCTTACACTCACGCATACATATACATGGACACACACACACGTGCAAGCACATATGCCTGTTCACTTACAGCCAACAGCACCAACCCACACGCGCACACACCAACTCACGCGCATGTCCTGAATGAAAAGAGACAAAATGATGCAATAAAAACTAATTATAGCTCGGGATGCAAGGCTCCATTTACGATTGCTCGAAACCGGTCTTCTAATAACTCCAAAACTAATTAAAATAAAGACAGTAAATAAACTTTATTACTTTTATGCCATTAGCTCCTTTCTTGTGCATGTATATTAGAGTCCAGGTGTCATGGGTTCGATCCTTAACTTTAAATCTCAATTATCTCAGAAACTAGCAGGGATTAAGGTGCGGACCAAAGCACGATTTTTAGTTCCTAAGATGAACAATTAATGCTTTATATAATTTCCAATCAGTGTCCCTAGCTCGAATCCCGATCTTTCAGTGACTTCCTTAATTTTTCACTGTGTTCTAGAATATATCACTTAGATCAATGTTGCAACTGCATACAGGTCTTTTAAACACATCAAACTAATATTATAAATAATTTTGTTTCTGGCGTTCTGAGTTCGAATACCGATTCAATGAAGCTTACTTATAAATTTAATAACAGGAAATAATTAAGACAAAGGCACCAAATAAACCTATTACGTTTATGTCATCAGATAATATCTTGCGGGTGTATATTAGGGTACCTGACGTCCAGGGTTCGATCCTTAAGTTTAAATCTCAATTATCGCAGAAACTAGCAGAGATAGAGCTGTAGACGAAAGCATGTTTGATAGCTCATACAATGAACAATTAATGCTGTATATAATTTTCAATCAGTTGCCTCTAGTTCGAATCCCGATCTTTCAATGACTTCACTGATTTTCCTCTGTACTCTAGAACACATCACTTAGATTGATGCTTTAACTGCATGCAGCTTTGTGTAACGACATTATGAATGTACTCTGTGTGAGAGAGAGCGAGAGAGGGAGAGAGAGAGAGCGAGAGAGGGAGAGGAAGTGAACCAAGCAGGGATAGAAGTGCTGAGGGCCTCTGCGCATGCGTAGCAAGAGATGATGTCATTGGCTGCAATAATCACGTGACGTGTAAGCATCACAGCCATGATGACGTGCAGGCATCGCCTGGAGGGGGTTTAGATCCCTATATAAACAGACATCTGTCCCATGTTAGAACTGTTGTGTACTTATTAACTTTACATTCAAGTTTTAAAGAGCTTTAAAAGCAACGTGAGCTGCAGGCCGTCTACACATTCAGCACATATCAAAACGGGGGCAATGCAAGGTGAGTTTTAAATAACTATACAAAATCACTGTTGGCTTTTACAATACATTTAATTTTATTTAAACGTTACAGTACATGAAAGACGATTCGTTACAAAGAGCATCATATTTTCTAATCTGTGCTTTACATTCACATGGATTTCACTGCATACTCTTCTTCAGTTCACATTATTTTCGCCACATATTCTTCTTACATAAACATTCATACGACTTTCCCCTCATTCTTTGTTTCACTATACACTCACATGATTTCCTCTACTCATTCTTTATTCCACCTACAGGTTCATGCTCTGTTAACATTCACATGACTTTCTCTTCACATTCTTTGCTTCCATTAACATTCACATGATTTTCGCCACACCTTCTTCTTACATAAACATTCATACGACTTTACCCTCATTCTTTGTTTCACTATACACTCACATGATTTCCTCTACTCATTCTTTGTCCCCCTGCAGGTTCATGCTTTGTTAACATTCACACGACGTTCTCAGCTCATTTCTCTATCGACATTCACATGATCTTCTCAACACATTCTTCTTACTTAAACATTCATACGATTTTCCCCCTCATTCTTTGTTTCACTATACATTCGCACACGATTTCCTCTACTCATTCTTTGGTTCTCTGCTGGCTCATCTTCAATGAACATTCACATGATTTCTGTACTTATTCTTTATTTCTCTACACCCTCATAGGCTTACTTACAAAACATACACACCCTAGTTCTTCAACTTGAATAATGTAGTGAAAATAATAATTCATGACAATGTCTGTTACAGATTGTTTAGCTGATAGACTTAACAAGATGGTGGAAGAGCGTAGTTTCCTACCGACTCGCCGAGTTCAAGATCTCGAAATAGGTCTTAACTATGAGATAAAGTCCTTAAAGAGAGTTCAAACAAGATATGGTACCAGGATCGTATCTTCGCTGGAGGATTGTCAAGTGTTCTTGCCAGAGCGCTATAATTCGTTAACCGATCAAGAGATTGCAGAAATACCTGGGAGCGTATACCTACAGTATAATGGCATGGCAGAGAAGGGGAAATTTAAGACATGTAAATTGTCTTTTTTACATGCAAAGAAGGTGCGTAGAAGTGTCAAACTTAAGTATTGAATGTTCTCCCATTTCACAATGAAAAATTCATAAATAAAACAACTGACTCATTGATATTACATATAAAGATACAAAAGATGCATATTATATAATTTTATAAAAAATTAACGAAATTACAATATCACATGCTTGAGTTTAATTATATCTAGCGCATTGAAATAACTCTAAATATCCGAATGTTTATACAAATCTTTGTGCTTCTTTTTACATGTGCCATATGCTTCATTTTACATGTATCATAACAAAAAATGTAATTCTTTCCAGGTTGCCTTTACTTGACCAAGATAGTTTTCTAAGACTTTCATTGTGCAATGTTTCAGGGTGTGCAATAAGAGGAAGAAGAAGAAGAGGAATAGCCTGCTGGCATGCAAAGGATGCTAACGCTATGGGAGGGTAGAATACCTACAAGAAACATTTCGGCAAGAAACGGGTGCTGAGACATCTACATCACCGAAACACATTAAGACAGGATCCTTATATAACATTACAGGGTATACAATGAAAAAATAGGGTCCATTTTGTATACAATTCAATGCATGGCTGAGAGTTAGCTCGAACTAGTCTCCCTATATTCACTGAAATTAAGCATTGTGAGCAATAATTTAAGTGACTGTGAAAATACTTTAAGTAATGGTGAAATTTGTATCCTAAAAGACTTGAGCCCTGTATACATTAACAGCATTAAGGCTGTTTGCCACGCTGGAATACAAATTATGAAAATAAAAAGACTTTCATTTAAATAATAAGGAAATTTGCATAACCTGCTGTTACAAGTGTAATGACATATACAGAAACAATGAGTCGGACGAGAAAGTGATGGAAATGTAAGATAAATAATAACAATAAAAGAATTAAGGTATGCTTTTACATAGTGTTTTTATTCATTAAAAATCCTTGTATTCCTAATGAAAAAATAAATCATTACAATGATTAGTTTAAGTTATATCACAATGATCAAAAAGAGAACCGTCTTTAGATGCATTACTCGATCTTAAGTCAGAGCACCAAAAAATGACAAATCACGGCTTCTCCATTTTAGATGTGGTGTCACTATTCAGGTAAATTCATGTAACACAACAGGTTGAGTATGCAGATCTGTGGTCCTAAATGGGTGAAACAGAGTCTTATCCAGCTTAACAGTCTTGAGATCTCACCATCAGAAAGTCGAATCACAAGCCTTCTCCACTCGCTGAGCACAGGTTTAACAACAGCATTCTCTTCACCCTGAGACGATGTAAAGTATATAAATGTTCAACTTAACAAGGGATTCTAAACTGGTTGTTAGAGTCCAGAACTGATGTATTATATGGTGAAAACACATGCTCCTCTTCTTAGCGATCTTGTCGTCGAATCTCGGTGTCCATAACAATGAAGATGCCCATGATTATAGGATTCTGAAGCCCAAAAACTGTAGGAACTGCTGATTGCGTGATGCTAACCTGATGGGCGTCAAGGGCAGAGCATGATGTGTGCGTCGAATCATTCCATTATTATATCCTCGACGTCGTTGACTTCTTCTAAAAACTATAGGCATTATGCTTATATCCTTGTTTCTAAAGGCAATGATATTGCTGTTAGGCTCCCCTGTTTGCTCAATGAAGCGGATGTTTATGAACAACAGGTAAAATTTGATTTGATGGTTCCTGTGAAATACGTTATCCAGCCGTAACAGATGGGAAAACTGGTAGATGGAGTGTCCACTTTTACTATAGAGGAAGGAGACTGATGCAATACTGCGCTAAATTCGTATGATGCTCAACTTAAATATATTCACTAGGAAATCAGATTCAGACAGCTGATTAGATGGAATAACTTTGTCACTGAAGGGTCGCAGAACGTTCCTATAGAACAATCACTGGAAAAAATCAAGAGTGAAAGGACATTTTAATGACATTTTTATTATTATTATTATTCACTGATCTAATAAAGAAGACATTCGCATCCTAATATGAGGAATCTTTAAACGTCGGGCGTACAAGTCCAGGACTATGTTACTCAATGTTTTTTCCGGGACAAGTATAGCCCCCTGCCAGAGTTTTTTGAATTCCCTTTCAGGCTCTGTCTCCTCTTCGTTTCTGTGTTTCTTCCCTTATTCTTCTTCACTCGAAAACCTCTCCCTCTTGCTTCAATTTCTCTGTTACGTCTCATCATTTCAGCAAGTTGTTTATCCGCAGCTTTTTTCGTATTTACAGCTGTAGCAATTTGTGATGCTCCTCCAGCGGCGGCTCCTAGTGCTGCAATAATTGGTATGAGCTGCAGAAATCCTCCTCGTTTCTTCTTTTTGGACCCTCTGCCAACAGATACCTTTCTCTCAATTTCTCTCTTATGCCTCATCATTTCGGCAAGTTGTTTATCTGCTGCCTTTTTCTTATTTACTGCTGAGGCAATTTGGGCTGCACCTCCAGCAGCAGCGTCTAGAGCTGCAATAATTGGTATGAGAGGTAGAAATCCTCCTCGTTTCTTCTTCATGGTTACTGCACCTGGAGCTACCTTTCCCTTCATAATTGCTGTTACTAGTCACGCTGACAACTTTTTCACCTAATGTAACAACAGATTGCACGCTTTTCCAAGTCGTTTCAGTCAGATCTTGGCAGCAATGTTTCTCGAAGCAGAGACCTTATGCTGAGCGTTGGCAATGCCGCTAAGATTACACGAATCGTCTAACGGAATAATTCCAGGGTCTCTTCTCTTTAATTTTTCTCTAGCTTTACCACAGTTCCTCAGCCTATGTAACCAGGTAAATGTACTTCAATGGTTGCAGGCTAGTGAGAGAGTTAATTAAACCGAAACCTCTTGCGAGCTTAACCACGTTATACTAATCGATTTTTATTCAGGATAGTTCTTTTATACTTTCTCATTAGCGTATATACATTAAGAGCGATTTATTTTACTTTAGCTGTCAAGCTAGAGAGGATGAAACAAGAATGCTCACAGCCTATAGATATGTTAGACTTTGAAAGCGACTTTAGATGTGAACTTAGTGGAAAACTGTTTCATGTCAACGTTATATACGTTCTCATCATGTAACCCATTCAGGGAAAAGGTGACCAGCAAAGGGAAAAAAGTGACCAGCAAAGGGAAAAAGGTGACCAGCAAAGGGAAAAAGGTGACCAGGAAAGGGAAAAAGGTGACCAGGAAAGGGAAAAAGGTGACCATGAAAGGGAAAAAGGTGACCAGGAAAGGGAAAAAGGTGACCAGGAAAGGGAAAAAGGTGACCAGGAAAGGGAAAAAGGTGACCAGCAAAGGGAAAAAGGTGACCAGCAAAGGGAAAAAGGTGACCAGCAAAGTGAAAAAGGTGACCAGCAAAGGGAAAAAGGTGACCAGGAAAGGGAAAAAGGTGATCAGCAAAGGGAAAAAGGTGACCAGCAAAGGGAAAAAGGTGACCAGCAAAGGGAAAAAGGTGACCAGGAAAGGGAAAAAGGTGACCAGCAAAGGGAAAAAGGTGACCAGGAAAGGGAAAAAGGTGACCAGCAAAGGGAAAAAGGTGACCAGCAAAGGGAAAAAGGTGACCAGCAAAGGGAAAAAGGTGACCAGCAAAGGGAAAAAGGTGACCAGCAAAGGGAAAAGGTGACCAGCAAAGGGAAAAAGGTGACCAGCAAAGGGAAAAAGGTGACCAGCAAAGGGAAAAAGGTGACCAGCAAAGGGAAAAAGGTGACCAGCAAAGGGAAAAAGGTGACCAGCAAAGGGAAAAAGGTGACCAGCAAAGGGAAAAAGGTGACCAGCAAAGGGAAAAAGGTGACCAGCAAAGGGAAAAAGGTGACCAGGAAAGGGAAAAAGGTGACCAGGAAAGGGATAAAGGTGACCAGGAAAGGGAAAAAGGTGACCAGCAAAGGGAAAAAGGTGACCAGCAAAGGGAAAAAGGTGACCAGCAAAGGGAAAAAATGTTACCAGCAAAGGGAAAAAGGTGACCAGCAAAGGGAAAAAGGTGACCAGCAAAGGGAAAAAGGTGACCAGTAAAGGGAAAAAGGTGACCAGCAAAGGGAAAAAGGTGACCAGGAAAGGGAAAAAGGTGACCAGGAAAGGGAAAAAGGTGACCAGGAAAGGGAAAAAAGGTGACCAGCAAAGGGAAAAAGGTGACCAGCAAAGGGAAAAAGGTGACAGCAAAGGGAAAAAGGTGACCAGCAAAGGGAAAAAGGTGACCAGCAAAGGGAAAAAGGTGACCAGCAAAGGGAGAAAGGTGACCAGCAAAGGGAAAAAGGTGACCAGGAAAGGGAAAAAGGTGACCAGCAAAGGGAAAAAGGTGACCAGAAAAGGGAAAAAGGTGACCAGCAAAGGGAAAAAGGTGACCAGCAAAGGGAAAAAGGTGACCAGCAAAGGGAAAAAGGTGACCAGCAAAGGGAAAAAGGTGACCAGGAAAGGGAAAAAGGTGACCAGCAAAGGGAAAAAGGTGACCAGCAAAGGGAAAAAGGTGACCAGGAAAGGGAAAAAGGTGACCAGCAAAGGGAAAAAGGTGATCAGGAAAGGGAAAAAGGTGACCAGCAAAGGGAAAAAAGGTGACCAGCAAAGGGAAAAGGTGACCAGCAAAGGGAAAAAGGTGACCAGCAAAGGGAAAAATGTGAGCAGCAAAGGGAAAAATGCGACCTGCAAAGGGAAAAAGTGACCAGCAAAGGGAAAAAATGTTACCAGCAAAGGGAAAAATGTGACCAGCAAAGGGAAAAAAGTGACCAGCAAAGGGAAAAGGTGATCAGTAAAGGGAAAAAGGTGGCCAGCAAAGGGAAAAAAGGTGACCTGCAAAGGGAAAATGACCAGTATCTCCCTCAACTCTCGCATTCTCTGTGCTAACTATCAAGAAAACTTGTACTCTTACCTCTATGAATCCATTTCTAGCTACTTGAATCTGCTTGTGCTTAATGAGATAGTTATAATTAACGAAATTACAACTATTATGTGCGAATGCTACAATATTTTGCTTAGTCTAATTCGGGCATGGCTGTTTATATGCATCAAAACCTGAGTACATATATAAATACATAAATGTTAAAAAATAACTCAGTCTCGTGTTATCGTATACGAATTCAACATCTACAGTATACATTGACTAGTTTATATATACTGCTTGAGCATGAACACTCACAAAGACGGTCAATTACAGTCAATTTACGAGAATCTTGATTTTTCGTATGTTTCCCAAGGGGGGAGTAATCGCTTTGTTAAGTGCTGCATATGTAATAGAACTTTAAAGAACAGGACAATTTCAAGGCTTAAACAACATAGGAGAAGATGCTGTAAAGCAATGGCCAGCTGTGCATTGACTACAACACCCAAACGAGATCCTGAAATCTTCTCAAGTCCCGAAGAGCGGGATTCAAGATGTACCGTACCTGGAACCAGTTCAAGCGACCCTGTAATAACATCAAGAGCTACCACTGATGAAGCAATGAGAGCAGTTTCTTTGAATGAGCAAGCTCTGAATAAGCACACCAATGAAAGCAAGCATACTAGTGACAACTCACCTAGATTAGAAGATATATCCAAAGCGAATACAGAGGAGATGCTATACTGCTACACCGATCCTAATGATTTGGTAAACATGCTAAGGGTACTCATGACGCTTCATACACCAGATAAAAATGACTTTTCCGATGCGATTAACGACATTATTCAGGATTTAAAGCTGGGTGGTTTTATAGCGTGATTAGCATTTGCAAAACCATGAAAGAGTTAGAAAGATTCCTCATATTAGGATGCGAATGTCTTCTTTATTAGATCAGTGAATAATAATAATAATAATAAAAATGTCATTAAAATGTCCTTTCACTCTTGATTTTTTCCAGTGATTGTTCTATAGGAACGTTCTGCGACCCTTCAGTGACAAAGTTATTCCATCTAATCAGCTGTCTGAATCTGATTTCCTAGTGAATATATTTAAGTTGAGCATCATACGAATTTAGCGCAGTATTGCATCAGTCTCCTTCCTCTATAGTAAAAGTGGACACTCCATCTACCAGTTTTCCCATCTGTTACGGCTGGATAACGTATTTCACAGGAACCATCAAATCAAATTTTACCTGTTGTTCATAAACATCCGCTTCATTGAGCAAACAGGGGAGCCTAACAGCAATATCATTGCCTTTAGAAACAAGGATATAAGCATAATGCCTATAGTTTTTAGAAGAAGTCAACGACGTCGAGGATATAATAATGGAATGATTCGACGCACACATCATGCTCTGCCCTTGACGCCCATCAGGTTAGCATCACGCAATCAGCAGTTCCTACAGTTTTTGGGCTTCAGAATCCTATAATCATGGGCATCTTCATTGTTATGGACACCGAG
The DNA here is from genome assembly GCA_030765065.1 of Deroplatys truncata. Taxonomy (NCBI): domain Eukaryota; kingdom Metazoa; phylum Arthropoda; class Insecta; order Mantodea; family Mantidae; genus Deroplatys; species Deroplatys truncata. Next base: position 305,076,320 of record CM060981.1, on the reverse strand, counting down.
ATTCGACGACAAGATCGCTAAGAAGAGGAACATGTGTTTTCACCATATAATACATCAGTTCTGGACTCTAACAACCAGTTTAGAATCCCTTGTCAAGTTGAACATTTATATACTTTACATCGTCTCAGGGTGAAGAGAATGCTGTTGTTAAACCTGTGCTCAGCGAGTGGAGAAGGCCTGTGATTCGACTTTGTGATGGTGAGATCTCAAGACTGTTAAGCTGGATAAGACTCTGTTTCACCCATTTAGGACCACAGATCTGCATACTCAACCTGTTGTGTTACATGAATTTACCTGAATAGTGACACCACATCTAAAATGGAGAAGCCGTGATTTGTCATTTTTTGGTGCTCTGACTTAAGATCGAGTAATGCATCTAAAGACGGTTCTCTTTTTGATCATTGTGATATAACTTAAACTAATCATTGTAATGATTTATTTTTTCATTAGGAATACAAGGATTTTTAATGAATAAAAACACTATGTAAAAGCATACCTTAATTCTTTTATTGTTATTATTTATCTTACATTTCCATCACTTTCTCGTCCGACTCATTGTTTCTGTATATGTCATTACACTTGTAACAGCAGGTTATGCAAATTTCCTTATTATTTAAATGAAAGTCTTTTTATTTTCATAATTTGTATTCCAGCGTGGCAAACAGCCTTAATGCTGTTAATGTATACAGGGCTCAAGTCTTTTAGGATACAAATTTCACCATTACTTAAAGTATTTTCACAGTCACTTAAATTATTGCTCACAATGCTTAATTTCAGTGAATATAGGGAGACTAGTTCGAGCTAACTCTCAGCCATGCATTGAATTGTATACAAAATGGACCCTATTTTTTCATTGTATACCCTGTAATGTTATATAAGGATCCTGTCTTAATGTGTTTCGGTGATGTAGATGTCTCAGCACCCGTTTCTTGCCGAAATGTTTCTTGTAGGTATTCTACCCTCCCATAGCGTTAGCATCCTTTGCATGCCAGCAGGCTATTCCTCTTCTTCTTCTTCCTCTTATTGCACACCCTGAAACATTGCACAATGAAAGTCTTAGAAAACTATCTTGGTCAAGTAAAGGCAACCTGGAAAGAATTACATTTTTTGTTATGATACATGTAAAATGAAGCATATGGCACATGTAAAAAGAAGCACAAAGATTTGTATAAACATTCGGATATTTAGAGTTATTTCAATGCGCTAGATATAATTAAACTCAAGCATGTGATATTGTAATTTCGTTAATTTTTTATAAAATTATATAATATGCATCTTTTGTATCTTTATATGTAATATCAATGAGTCAGTTGTTTTATTTATGAATTTTTCATTGTGAAATGGGAGAACATTCAATACTTAAGTTTGACACTTCTACGCACCTTCTTTGCATGTAAAAAAGACAATTTACATGTCTTAAATTTCCCCTTCTCTGCCATGCCATTATACTGTAGGTATACGCTCCCAGGTATTTCTGCAATCTCTTGATCGGTTAACGAATTATAGCGCTCTGGCAAGAACACTTGACAATCCTCCAGCGAAGATACGATCCTGGTACCATATCTTGTTTGAACTCTCTTTAAGAACTTTATCTCATAGTTAAGACCTATTTCGAGATCTTGAACTCGGCGAGTCGGTAGGAAACTACGCTCTTCCACCATCTTGTTAAGTCTATCAGCTAAACAATCTGTAACAGACATTGTCATGAATTATTATTTTCACTACATTATTCAAGTTGAAGAACTAGGGTGTGTATGTTTTGTAAGTAAGCCTATGAGGGTGTAGAGAAATAAAGAATAAGTACAGAAATCATGTGAATGTTCATTGAAGATGAGCCAGCAGAGAACCAAAGAATGAGTAGAGGAAATCGTGTGCGAATGTATAGTGAAACAAAGAATGAGGGGGAAAATCGTATGAATGTTTAAGTAAGAAGAATGTGTTGAGAAGATCATGTGAATGTCGATAGAGAAATGAGCTGAGAACGTCGTGTGAATGTTAACAAAGCATGAACCTGCAGGGGGACAAAGAATGAGTAGAGGAAATCATGTGAGTGTATAGTGAAACAAAGAATGAGGGTAAAGTCGTATGAATGTTTATGTAAGAAGAAGGTGTGGCGAAAATCATGTGAATGTTAATGGAAGCAAAGAATGTGAAGAGAAAGTCATGTGAATGTTAACAGAGCATGAACCTGTAGGTGGAATAAAGAATGAGTAGAGGAAATCATGTGAGTGTATAGTGAAACAAAGAATGAGGGGAAAGTCGTATGAATGTTTATGTAAGAAGAATATGTGGCGAAAATAATGTGAACTGAAGAAGAGTATGCAGTGAAATCCATGTGAATGTAAAGCACAGATTAGAAAATATGATGCTCTTTGTAACGAATCGTCTTTCATGTACTGTAACGTTTAAATAAAATTAAATGTATTGTAAAAGCCAACAGTGATTTTGTATAGTTATTTAAAACTCACCTTGCATTGCCCCCGTTTTGATATGTGCTGAATGTGTAGACGGCCTGCAGCTCACGTTGCTTTTAAAGCTCTTTAAAACTTGAATGTAAAGTTAATAAGTACACAACAGTTCTAACATGGGACAGATGTCTGTTTATATAGGGATCTAAACCCCCTCCAGGCGATGCCTGCACGTCATCATGGCTGTGATGCTTACACGTCACGTGATTATTGCAGCCAATGACATCATCTCTTGCTACGCATGCGCAGAGGCCCTCAGCACTTCTATCCCTGCTTGGTTCACTTCCTCTCCCTCTCTCGCTCTCTCTCACACAGAGTACATTCATAATGTCGTTACACAAAGCTGCATGCAGTTAAAGCATCAATCTAAGTGATGTGTTCTAGAGTACAGAGGAAAATCAGTGAAGTCATTGAAAGATCGGGATTCGAACTAGAGGCAACTGATTGAAAATTATATACAGCATTAATTGTTCATTGTATGAGCTATCAAACATGCTTTCGTCTACAGCTCTATCTCTGCTAGTTTCTGCGATAATTGAGATTTAAACTTAAGGATCGAACCCTGGACGTCAGGTACCCTAATATACACCCGCAAGATATTATCTGATGACATAAACGTAATAGGTTTATTTGGTGTCTTTGTCTTAATTATTTCCTGTTATTAAATTTATAAGTAAGCTTCATTGAATCGGTATTCGAACTCAGAACGCCAGAAACAAAATTATTTATAATATTAGTTTGATGTGTTTAAAAGACCTGTATGCAGTTGCAACATTGATCTAAGTGATATATTCTAGAACACAGTGAAAAATTAAGGAAGTCACTGAAAGATCGGGATTCGAGCTAGGGACACTGATTGGAAATTATATAAAGCATTAATTGTTCATCTTAGGAACTAAAAATCGTGCTTTGGTCCGCACCTTAATCCCTGCTAGTTTCTGAGATAATTGAGATTTAAAGTTAAGGATCGAACCCATGACACCTGGACTCTAATATACATGCACAAGAAAGGAGCTAATGGCATAAAAGTAATAAAGTTTATTTACTGTCTTTATTTTAATTAGTTTTGGAGTTATTAGAAGACCGGTTTCGAGCAATCGTAAATGGAGCCTTGCATCCCGAGCTATAATTAGTTTTTATTGCATCATTTTGTCTCTTTTCATTCAGGACATGCGCGAGTAGTAATAGTCCCGGATGAGCCAATTGTTTTTAACGATAATCCTGCCGCTAGGGGCGCTAGTGTCGCTAGTGTCGCTGCGTGCGACGGCGGCGGCGGTAAGTTTGAAAAGCGCCCTGAGCGGTAGGATTATCGTTAAATCGGTTGGCTCATCCGGGACGAGTTGAAAGAATTGAGGAAGTGACGTGGAGTGTTTTTGATTGGTTCGTTAATTTGGGGTGGGAGATGGAGGAAGGGAGATGGAGGAGTATGGAGGTCGCGTGATGGAGAGGAGCTGGGTGGCGAGGTGTTGTCTGTGCGGAGGTCGGTACTGAAAGAGGGGTAAAGATGGGGAGCGAGGGATAAAAAGTGTAACAGAAAGTGACGTGTGAAGTTGTGATTGGTGGGAATAAGAAGTGATTTTATTGGTGGAAAGGAACAAATGAGAGTTGTTGATTGGTAGGAATAAGAGGGATTATGATTGGTGGAAAAGAAAAAGTTGTGGGAGTGGGGTATGTTGGAGGTGGTGGGAAAGGTAAGTTTTGCTAGCAGCAAGATTTGCAAAAGCCTGTCGTGAACTGATCAGAAATTTTTTTTGAACGTTGGATGGTAGTTTTCTTGAGTGGATAGAGAGATGGGGCGATATGAGATGCGGTGGCGAAAATGGGAACTAAACAAGGTGGTTGAGACAAGAGGTTTAAGGACGAGGAAATTTGGAGGTTAGTGGTGAACATGGCGGTCGCAAGAGGTGGGGGTAAGGAGATGCGGTGGTGAGAATGGGAACTAAAAGAAGATGGCGGTAGCAAGAGCTTAGAAGAGTAGATTTTGAGGTTAAAATAGTGGGAACTAAAAATGGCGGAGGGTCTGCGACAAGGAGATGCGGTGGGAACTAAACAAGATGGCGGACGCAAGAGGAGGGTAAGGAGATTTGAGGTTACAGTACCAAAACACGAAAGGATATATTCCTACGCCAAGCAGGTGCGAAAAATAATTATGCGTGTGGTACTTACCTGTTACCGGTGTGGATGCGTCACCAAAAGCGCGGCACGCGACGCGAAAAAATAAAAGCAAACTGTTTTTGAAAATGCTTAACCAGCTTTAAGATCAACCAACATCACTACGCACTGATATACCTAGGTTTTTAAAGCGGTACAGACACCCTTTGCAGAGGCGTAATTTAACTATACCAAAAACCTGGTACTGGACCATCGTGATGGTCGCTAGCGTACGTAGGAGCAGGGTTCTCAAGCCGGTCGAAAGCGGTCAAAAAACGTGTACGACGTAGGTGTTCACCGTAGCTGCTGTCGAGTCAACCGTCGAGGTGTGAATAAACGAGATCTGTTCTCGCCGGCAATCTGGTTCGGAGATGTGAGCAGCGGCGAGGTGTTGTCTGTGCGGAGGTCGGGACTGAAAGAGGGGAAAAGATGGGGAGCGAGGGATAAAAAGTGTAACAGAAAGTGACGTGTGAAGTTGTGATTGGTGGGAATAAGAAGTGATTTTATTGGTGGAAAGGAGCAAATGAAAGTTGTTGATTGGTAAGAATAAGAGAGATTATGATTGGTGGGAAAGAAAAAGGTGTGGGAGTGGGGTATGTTGGAGGTGATGGGAAAGGTAAGTTTTGCTAGCAACAGGATTTGCAAAAGCCTGTGGAGAACTGATCAGCAATTTTTGAAAGTTGGATGGTAGTTTTCTTGAGTGGATAGAGAGATGGGGCGATATGAGATGCGGTGGCGAAAATGGGGACTAAATAAGATGGTTGAGACAAGAGGTTTAAGGGCGAGGAAATTTGGAGGTTAGTGGTGAATATGGCGGTTGCAAGAGGTGGGGCAAGGAGACGCGGTGGTGAGAATGGGAACTAAAAGAAGATGGCGGTAGCAAGAGGTTAGAAGAGTAGTTTTTGAGGTTAAAATAGTGGGAACTAAAAATGGCGGAGGTTCTGCGACAAGGAGATGCGGTGAGAACTAAACAAGATGGTGGACGCAAGAGGAGGGTAAGGAGATTTGAGGTTACAGTACCAAAACACGAAAGGATATATTCCTACGCCAAGCAGGTCCGAAAAATAATTATGCGTGTGGTACTTACCTGTTACCGGTGTGGATGCGTCACCAAAAGCGCGGCACGCGACGCGAAAAAATAAAAGCAAACTGTTTTTGAAAATGCTTAACCAGCTTTAAGATCAACCAACATCACTACGCACTGATATACCTAGGTTTTTAAAGCGGTACAGACACCCTTTGCAGAGGCGTAATTTAACTATACCAAAAACCTGGTACTGGACCATCGTGATGGTCGCTAGCGTACGTAGGAGCAGGGTTCTCATAGCCGGTCGAAAGCGGTCAAAAACGTGTACGACGTAGGTGTTCGCAGTAGCTGCTGTCGAGTCAACCGTCGAGGTGTGAATAAACGAGATCTGTTCTCGCCGGCAATCTGGTTCGGAGATGTGAGCAGCGGCGAGGTGTTGTCTGTGCGGAAGTCGGGACTGAAAGAGGGAAAAGATGGGGAGCGAGGGATAAAAAGTATAACAGAAAGTGACGTGTGAAGTTGTGATTGGTGGGAATAAGAAGTGATTTTATTGGTGGAAAGGAGCAAATGAAAGTTGTTGATTGGTAAGAATAAGAGAGATTATGATTGGTGGGAAAGAAAAAGGTGTGGGAGTGGGGTATGTTGGAGGTGATGGGAAAGGTAAGTTTTGCTAGCAACAGGATTTGCAAAAGCCTGCCGAGAACTGATCAGCAATTTTTGAACGTTGGATGGTAGTTTTCTTGAGTGGATAGAGAGATGGTGCGATATGAGATGCGGTGGCGAAAATGGGAACTAAACAAGATGGTTGAGACAAGAGGTTTAAGGACGAGGAAATTTGGAGGTTAGTGGTGAACATGGCGGTCGCAAGAGGTGGGGGCAAAGAGACGCGGTGGTGAGAATGGGAACTAAAAGAAGATGGCGGTAGCAAGAGCTTAGAAGAGCAGATTTTGAGGTTAAAATAGTGGGAACTAAAAATGGCGGAGGGTTGGCGACAAGGAGATGCGGTGAGAACTAAACAAGATGGCGGACGCAAGAGGAGGGTAAGGAGATTTGAGGTTAAGATTTTTAGGTTAAAACAGGGCGTAAGCATGGGAACGAAATCCAAGATGGCGAAGGCATTGGTGTGGACGAGGAGATGTGAGGTGCGGTGGCGAAAATGGGAACTAAACAAGATGACGAAGACAAAAAGTGTAAGGACGAGGAGATTTCGAGGTTAGTGGTGAACATGGCGGTCGCAAGAGGTGGTGGGCAAGGAGACTTGAGGTTAAGATTTTTAGGTTAAAACAGGACGTAAGAAGGGGAACTAAATCCAAGATGGCGGAGGCAAGGGTGGGACGAGGAGATGTGAGGCGCGGTGGTAAAAATGGGAACTAAATAAGATAGCGGAGGCATGAAGTTGAGGTTAAAAATTGAGGTAAACGTGGAGAGCTTAAACCAAGATGGCGGTGGCGTGGTGGTGAAAATGGGAACTAAACAAGATGGCGGAGGCAAGAAGTGGAGGGACGAAGAGGTTTGAGGTTATGGTCAACATGCGAAAGATGTCGAACGCAACAGATGGTGACGAGGAGATAGAATTGAGGATTAGGGAAAGATGAAGGAAAACAGGAAGTGACGTGGAGTGTTTTGATTGGTAAAAATAAGACGAAATGTGATTGGTGCGTTAATTCGGGTGAAAGATGAAGGAAGGAAGATAAAAGAGTATGGAGGACACGTGATGGAGTGGAGCGGAGCGGCGAGGTGTTGTCTGTGCGGAGGTTGGGACTGAAAGCGGGAAAAGATGGCGAACGAGGGATAAAAAGTATAACAGAAAGTGACGTGTGAAGTTGTGATTGGTGGGAATAAGAAGTGATGTTATTGGTGGAAAGGAACAACTGAAAGTTGTTGATTGGTAAGAATAAGAGAGATTGTGATTGGTGGAAAGAAAAAGGTGTGGGAGTGGAGTATGTTGGAGGTGATGGGAAAGGTAAGTTTTGCTACCAACAAGATTTGCAAAAGCCTCTCCAGAACTCATCAGCAATTTCAGCAGACGATGTGCGTGGCGATAGGACCGCTGCGATGAAAGAGCTGCAAACTGCGCGATAACTTGAAAAATATTGCCCACCGTGACGCATTGCGCGCGCGCGTTTACCGTAAACCGTTACAGTTGCCATACTTATATTATCCGTCTTTCTTTTTTCTTTTTGTTTTTTCGTTTTTTTAAAAAATAACTAGTTCTTGGAGGTTTTCTGCGGTTGGTAAACGAATGCAAGCTCTTTCTGCTTTTTCATAGGTTTTCCCTGGTTGGTAGGCGTTTTCTGTACTGATTGACGAAGGCGTTTCTAATTTTCGAGGTTTTCTCAGGTTTTTTAGCGGTTGGCCCTGCCCGGTAGGCAAATGATGAAGTTTTACCTTGTCGGCGCACGGATATTAGGCACGTACTGGCGCGCGCACACACACACACACACACACACACACACACACACACACACACACAGAGAGACAGACAGACACACAGACAGGCACACACACACGGACATGTTTCGAAAAATGCTTTTTTTTTTTTTTTTTTTTTTTTTGATTCAGGAGGTCTCAAAACGTGTATTTCCGGTGAAATCTCGGTATCGAATTTTTGGGCGGAATGCAATACTTCCCCTACTTACTATACGTAGTAGAGAAAGTAAAAAAGTATTGAAAAATTTAAGGAAATAACAAGCAATACCTCAAAAGTGTACTATCTTGTTTTCACGGGTTTTCCAGATCGGTAAGCGTTAGAATACTCTTAGAGCTTTTTTCAGGTTTTTTCGCGTTTTACCTGGCAGGTAGGCAGATGATAAAGTTTTTCTATAATGTCATCGTTTTGGCTTGTGGCGCACAGACACTAGGCACATACTCACACACACACACACAAACAAACACACACACACACACACAAACACACACACACACACACACACACACACTAAAATAGTAGCGTATAAAAAAATTTAACAAACCGTAGATTTTCAAGAAAATTCCCACACCGCAAACTACCCGTTTAGCGGGAGAAAGTTCATTATTTTTATTGTTTTAAAAATGGCTCTAACCCCTTTTGATTACGGTACGGTATGTTTAAGATATCTGCATGACAAATAAAATGTATAACTTCAATTTTCTGGGAATTGCTGTGAAGTAGTCTCATTGTGAATGTCTTTTGTACAACTGTTAAACCGTAGGAAACGAAGCCTTACTGTACAAGGACGTTAAAGCACACAATTTATGTGTATTATTATTATTATTATTATTATTATTATTACTTTGTCGCGTTGTGTATTTACAAAGTTTGCATGTTGATTTTAATGTTTAAAAGCTTTAGACCTTTCTCACTAAAACTCGACATTCGTTTAACTTTTCTTTTTTCATTTTCATACAAAGAGAACGGAATTTCACAAGTGAAACAGCACTGGAAAACTAAATACTTATTTTGAGGTCCACTGAATAAAAACATTTTTAGAAAATTCTGTGTGTGTATGTGTCAGAGCAGCATAACTCAAAAATGAAAAGTTGGATAAATACTAAACTTGGTATTTAGGTTGAGTACCTTCCAAAGATACGACACAGAGAGTTTCAAGAAAACCCCTCCACCCCCAAACTACCCTTTACATGAACTATTTTCCGAAATGTTTTATTTTCTAAAATTGATTCTGAAGATTTTAATTACAACACCATATATTAAAGACATTTATATGAAAAATAAAATGTATATCTTGAATTTTGTGGAAATAGCCTGTGAAGTCCTCTTGATTCGGAAGAAATTTTCTATGATCTTGTATAACTGCTAAGGTTTGAGAAAAACATAGAACACAAAAAATTTAGATCTTTTTAAAAACACGCACAATTTATTTGAAATAACTTTTTTGTGACGATAGCCATTTCCGAAATATTTGTTATAAATGGTTCGAATTGTACAATGCTTAGCCATTCTACTTCACTTCTTTCAAACTGCTTAAAAATCATATAAATGAATGTATCACCTCATAATAAGCCTCTATATACGAAAAATGCTGAGTATTCAAAAAGTCAAGAAATTCGATTTTCTAGCCCCTAGTGAGTGAAAAATCGCGTTTACTTCGCTTCTTTCAAACTGCTTCTACCCTTTACATGAACTATTTTCCGGAATGTTTTATTTTCTAAAACTGTCTCTGACGATTTTAATTACAACACCATATATTAAAGACATTTATATGAAAATAAAATGTATATCTTGAATTTTGTGGAAATAGCCTGTGAAGTCCTCTTGATTCGGAAGAAATTTTCTATGATCTTGTATAACTGCTAAGGTTTGAGAAAAACATAGAACACAAAAAATTTAGATCTTTTTAAAAACACGCACAATTTATTTGAAATAACTTTTTTGTGACGTGAGCCATTTCCGAAATATTTGTTATAAATGGTTCGAATTGTACAATGCTTAGCCATTCTACTTCACTTCTTTCAAACTGCTTAAAAATCATATAAATGAATGTATCACCTCATAATAAGCCTCTATATACGAAAAATGCTGAGTATTCAAAAAGTCAAGAAATTCGATTTTCTAGCCCCTAGTGAGTGAAAAATCGCGTTTACTTCGCTTCTTTCAAACTGCTTCTACCCTTTACATGAACTATTTTCCGGAATGTTTTATTTTCTAAAACTGTCTCTGACGATTTTAATTACAACACCATATATTAAAGACATTTATATGAAAATAAAATGTATATCTTGAATTTTGTGGAAATAGCCTGTGAAGTCCTCTTGATTCGGAAGAAATTTTCTATGATCTTGTATAATTGCTAAGGTTTGAGAAAAACATAGAACACAAAAAATTTAGATCTTTTTAAAAACACGCACAATTTATTTGAAATAACTTTTTTGTGACGTGAGCCATTTCCGAAATATTTGTTATAAATGGTTCGAATTGTACAATGCTTAGCCATTCTACTTCACTTCTTTCAAACTGCTTAAAAATCATATAAATGAATGTATCACCTCATAATAAGCCTCTATACGAAAAATGCTGAGTATTCAAAAAGTCAAGAAATTCGATTTTCTAGCCCCTAGTGAGTGAAAAATCGCGTTTACTTCGCTTCTTTCAAACTGCTTCTACCCTTTACATGAACTATTTTCCGGAATGTTTTATTTTCTAAAACTGTCTCTGACGATTTTAATTACAACACCATATATTAAAGACATTTATATGAAAATAAAATGTATATCTTGAATTTTGTGGAAATAGCCTGTGAAGTCCTCTTGATTCGGAAGAAATTTTCTATGATCTTGTATAACTGCTAAGGTTTGAGAAAAACATAGAACACAAAAAATTTAGATCTTTTTAAAAACACGCACAATTTATTTGAAATAACTTTTTTGTGACGTCAGCCATTTCCGAAATATTTGTTATAAATGGTTCGAATTGTACAATGCTTAGCCATTCTACTTCACTTCTTTCAAACTGCTTAAAAATCATATAAATGAATGTATCACCTCATAATAAGCCTCTATATACGAAAAATGCTGAGTATTCAAAAAGTCAAGAAATTCGATTTTCTAGCCCCTAGTGAGTGAAAAGGTTTGAGGAAACACACACAATTTATTTGAAATAACTTTTTTGTGACGTCAGCCATTTTGGAGATATGTGTTATAAATGGTTGGAATTGTACAGTGCTTAGCCATTCTTTTTTAAAAGGCATGACGCCATGTTGATGGAAAGAATTTAGAATTTTAAGACCAGTGTATAGCGTCCCTTTGGATGTCTAACGGTTGTGCAATGCAACCATTTCCCGAAAAGTTTATCCGGATTAAAATTAAGTGGATATGAAAATAAACTTTCGTACTCACCTATAAGAAATAGAGGGTAGAGGACGTACGAACGAAGCACTTTGAGAATTTATATTCAACAGTTGGTGTTACTCCTTAGAAAGGAAGTATCTGCTGATTGTATTTAATTCATACATTTTACATAACACGTATGCACTGGCACAACATAAAACACTACACACGATACTCATAGTTTTAATATTGCACTAATAACATCAGGAATAACTGAGGTCAGCTCGTTCGCATTCAGCGCTACACGCAAAAGAGCCGTGTGCTGATGACAGTGAAAGGTGAGAGATGCGGAAATTCGTCAGCAATACAATAAATGCAACCTTTATGTCGGCGGTGAGTATTGTACAGTGGCGGTTGGTGTCAGCATGACTCTAAGTTTTTAAAACTAGACAATTTTTTAGCGAAACGAGGCATTTAACTCGACACAAATGATGAAACAACGGTTGCAATAAGCGAGCTTATAAAAACCCTGTGCGAACAGCAAAAGCCCGTAGTTAGAAACGAAAGCGATAGTGTGTTTTTCTACAAAATCGTTCTATTTGACGAAAAATAATTTTAAAATAAAAACAAAATAGCCGCAGTACTTTGCAGGGAAAGAGCGATCGGTGCATTCGGACGATAAGATGGACCAACAACCCGGAGGAAGTCGCGATGACACCTTGCAGCCTACGTTCGAAATTATAGGACACAAGCAGAGGAGGTTGCCAAAGCTTTTTTCCGGCTTTACAGAGTCTCAAATTACGTTAAACCCGGTCCGGGAAATGGTTGCATTGCACAACCGTTAGACATCCAAAGGGACGCTATACACTGGTCTTAAAATTCTAAATTCTTTCCATCAACATGGTGAGCAAGAACTGAAAAGCGTCATGCCTTTTAAAAAAGAATGGCTAAGCACTGTACAATTCCAACCATTTATAACACATATCTCGAAAATGGCTGACGTCACAAAAAAGTTATTTCAAATAAATTGTGTGTGTTTGCTCAAACCTTAGCAGTTATACAAGTTCATAGAAAATTTCTTCCGAATCAAGAGGACTTCACAGGCTATTTGCACAAAATTCAAGATATACATTTTATTTTCATATAAATGTCTTTAATATATGGTGTTGTAATTAAAATCGTCAGAGACAGTTTTAGAAAATAAAACATTCCGGAAAATAGTTCATGTAAAGGGTAGAAGCAGTTTGAAAGAAGCGAAGTAAACGCGATTTTTCACTCACTAGGGGCTAGAAAATCGAATTTCTTGACTTTTTGAATACTCAGCATTTTTCGTATATAGAGGCTTATTATGAGGTGATACATTCATTTATATGATTTTTAAGCAGTTTGAAAGAAGTGAAGTAGAATGGCTAAGCATTGTACAATTCGAACCATTTATAACAAATATTTCGGAAATGGCTGACGTCACAAAAAAGTTATTTCAAATAAATTGTGCGTGTTTTTAAAAAGATCTAAATTTTTTGTGTTCTATGTTTTTCTCAAACCTTAGCAGTTATACAAGATCATAGAAAATTTCTTCCGAATCAAGAGGACTTCACAGGCTATTTCCACAAAATTCAAGATATACATTTTATTTTCATATAAATGTCTTTAATATATGGTGTTGTAATTAAAATCGTCAGAGACAGTTTTAGAAAATAAAACATTCCGGAAAATAGTTCATGTAAAGGGTAGAAGCAGTTTGAAAGAAGCGAAGTAAACGCGATTTTTCACTCACTAGGGGCTAGAAAATCGAATTTCTTGACTTTTTGAATACTCAGCATTTTTCGTATAGAGGCTTATTATGAGGTGATACATTCATTTATATGATTTTTAAGCAGTTTGAAAGAAGTGAAGTAGAATGGCTAAGCATTGTACAATTCGAACCATTTATAACAAATATTTCGGAAATGGCTCACGTCACAAAAAAGTTATTTCAAATAAATTGTGCGTGTTTTTAAAAAGATCTAAATTTTTTGTGTTCTATGTTTTTCTCAAACCTTAGCAATTATACAAGATCATAGAAAATTTCTTCCGAATCAAGAGGACTTCACAGGCTATTTCCACAAAATTCAAGATATACATTTTATTTTCATATAAATGTCTTTAATATATGGTGTTGTAATTAAAATCGTCAGAGACAGTTTTAGAAAATAAAACATTCCGGAAAATAGTTCATGTAAAGGGTAGAAGCAGTTTGAAAGAAGCGAAGTAAACGCGATTTTTCACTCACTAGGGGCTAGAAAATCGAATTTCTTGACTTTTTGAATACTCAGCATTTTTCGTATATAGAGGCTTATTATGAGGTGATACATTCATTTATATGATTTTTAAGCAGTTTGAAAGAAGTGAAGTAGAATGGCTAAGCATTGTACAATTCGAACCATTTATAACAAATATTTCGGAAATGGCTCACGTCACAAAAAAGTTATTTCAAATAAATTGTGCGTGTTTTTAAAAAGATCTAAATTTTTTGTGTTCTATGTTTTTCTCAAACCTTAGCAGTTATACAAGATCATAGAAAATTTCTTCCGAATCAAGAGGACTTCACAGGCTATTTCCACAAAATTCAAGATATACATTTTATTTTCATATAAATGTCTTTAATATATGGTGTTGTAATTAAAATCGTCAGAGACAGTTTTAGAAAATAAAACATTCCGGAAAATAGTTCATGTAAAGGGTAGAAGCAGTTTGAAAGAAGCGAAGTAAACGCGATTTTTCACTCACTAGGGGCTAGAAAATCGAATTTCTTGACTTTTTGAATACTCAGCATTTTTCGTATATAGAGGCTTATTATGAGGTGATACATTCATTTATATGATTTTTAAGCAGTTTGAAAGAAGTGAAGTAGAATGGCTAAGCATTGTACAATTCGAACCATTTATAACAAATATTTCGGAAATGGCTATCGTCACAAAAAAGTTATTTCAAATAAATTGTGCGTGTTTTTAAAAAGATCTAAATTTTTTGTGTTCTATGTTTTTCTCAAACCTTAGCAGTTATACAAGATCATAGAAAATTTCTTCCGAATCAAGAGGACTTCACAGGCTATTTCCACAAAATTCAAGATATACATTTTATTTTTCATATAAATGTCTTTAATATATGGTGTTGTAATTAAAATCTTCAGAATCAATTTTAGAAAATAAAACATTTCGGAAAATAGTTCATGTAAAGGGTAGTTTGGGGGTGGAGGGGTTTTCTTGAAACTCTCTGTGTCGTATCTTTGGAAGGTACTCAACCTAAATACCAAGTTTAGTATTTATCCAACTTTTCATTTTTGAGTTATGCTGCTCTGACACATACACACACAGAATTTTCTAAAAATGTTTTTATTCAGTGGACCTCAAAATAAGTATTTAGTTTTCCAGTGCTGTTTCACTTGTGAAATTCCGTTCTCTTTGTATGAAAATGAAAAAAGAAAAGTTAAACGAATGTCGAGTTTTAGTGAGAAAGGTCTAAAGCTTTTAAACATTAAAATCAACATGCAAACTTTGTAAATACACAACGCGACAAAGTAATAATAATAATAATAATAATAATAATACACATAAATTGTGTGCTTTAACGTCCTTGTACAGTAAGGCTTCGTTTCCTACGGTTTAACAGTTGTACAAAAGACATTCACAATGAGACTACTTCACAGCAATTCCCAGAAAATTGAAGTTATACATTTTATTTGTCATGCAGATATCTTAAACATACCGTACCGTAATCAAAAGGGGTTAGAGCCATTTTTAAAACAATAAAAATAATGAACTTTCTCCCGCTAAACGGGTAGTTTGCGGTGTGGGAATTTTCTTGAAAATCTACGGTTTGTTAAATTTTTTTATACGCTACTATTTTAGTGTGTGTGTGTGTGTGTGTGTGTGTGTGTGTTTGTGTGTGTGTGTGTGTGTTTGTTTGTGTGTGTGTGTGTGAGTATGTGCCTAGTGTCTGTGCGCCACAAGCCAAAACGATGACATTATAGAAAAACTTTATCATCTGCCTACCTGCCAGGTAAAACGCGAAAAAACCTGAAAAAAGCTCTAAGAGTATTCTAACGCTTACCGATCTGGAAAACCCGTGAAAACAAGATAGTACACTTTTGAGGTATTGCTTGTTATTTCCTTAAATTTTTCAATACTTTTTTACTTTCTCTACTACGTATAGTAAGTAGGGGAAGTATTGCATTCCGCCCAAAAATTCGATACCGAGATTTCACCGGAAATACACGTTTTGAGACCTCCTGAATCAAAAAAAAAAAAAAAAAAAAAAAAAAGCATTTTTCGAAACATGTCCGTGTGTGTGTGCCTGTCTGTGTGTCTGTCTGTCTCTCTGTGTGTGTGTGTGTGTGTGTGTGTGTGTGTGTGTGTGTGTGTGTGCGCGCGCCAGTACGTGCCTAATATCCGTGCGCCGACAAGGTAAAACTTCATCATTTGCCTACCGGGCAGGGCCAATCGCTAAAAAACCTGAGAAAACCTCGAAAATTAGAAACGCCTTCGTCAATCAGTACAGAAAACGCCTACCAACCAGGGAAAACCTATGAAAAAGCAGAAAGAGCTTGCATTCGTTTACCAACCGCAGAAAACCTCCAAGAACTAGTTATTTTTTAAAAAAACGAAAAAACAAAAAGAAAAAAGAAAGACGGATAATATAAGTATGGCAACTGTAACGGTTTACGGTAAACGCGCGCGCGCAATGCGTCACGGTGGGCAATATTTTTCAAGTTATCGCGCAGTTTGCAGCTCTTTCATCGCAGCGGTCCTATCGCCACGCACATCGTCTGCTGAAATTGCTGATGAGTTCTGGAGAGGCTTTTGCAAATCTTGTTGGTAGCAAAACTTACCTTTCCCATCACCTCCAACATACTCCACTCCCACACCTTTTTCTTTCCACCAATCACAATCTCTCTTATTCTTACCAATCAACAACTTTCAGTTGTTCCTTTCCACCAATAACATCACTTCTTATTCCCACCAATCACAACTTCACACGTCACTTTCTGTTATACTTTTTATCCCTCGTTCGCCATCTTTTCCCGCTTTCAGTCCCAACCTCCGCACAGACAACACCTCGCCGCTCCGCTCCACTCCATCACGTGTCCTCCATACTCTTTTATCTTCCTTCCTTCATCTTTCACCCGAATTAACGCACCAATCACATTTCGTCTTATTTTTACCAATCAAAACACTCCACGTCACTTCCTGTTTTCCTTCATCTTTCCCTAATCCTCAATTCTATCTCCTCGTCACCATCTGTTGCGTTCGACATCTTTCGCATGTTGACCATAACCTCAAACCTCTTCGTCCCTCCACTTCTTGCCTCCGCCATCTTGTTTAGTTCCCATTTTCACCACCACGCCACCGCCATCTTGGTTTAAGCTCTCCACGTTTACCTCAATTTTTAACCTCAACTTCATGCCTCCGCTATCTTATTTAGTTCCCATTTTTACCACCGCGCCTCACATCTCCTCGTCCCACCCTTGCCTCCGCCATCTTGGATTTAGTTCCCCTTCTTACGTCCTGTTTTAACCTAAAAATCTTAACCTCAAGTCTCCTTGCCCACCACCTCTTGCGACCGCCATGTTCACCACTAACCTCGAAATCTCCTCGTCCTTACACTTTTTGTCTTCGTCATCTTGTTTAGTTCCCATTTTCGCCACCGCACCTCACATCTCCTCGTCCACACCAATGCCTTCGCCATCTTGGATTTCGTTCCCATGCTTACGCCCTGTTTTAACCTAAAAATCTTAACCTCAAATCTCCTTACCCTCCTCTTGCGTCCGCCATCTTGTTTAGTTCTCACCGCATCTCCTTGTCGCCAACCCTCCGCCATTTTTAGTTCCCACTATTTTAACCTCAAAATCTGCTCTTCTAAGCTCTTGCTACCGCCATCTTCTTTTAGTTCCCATTCTCACCACCGCGTCTCTTTGCCCCCACCTCTTGCGACCGCCATGTTCACCACTAACCTCCAAATTTCCTCGTCCTTAAACCTCTTGTCTCAACCATCTTGTTTAGTTCCCATTTTCGCCACCGCATCTCATATCGCACCATCTCTCTATCCACTCAAGAAAACTACCATCCAACGTTCAAAAATTGCTGATCAGTTCTCGGCAGGCTTTTGCAAATCCTGTTGCTAGCAAAACTTACCTTTCCCATCACCTCCAACATACCCCACTCCCACACCTTTTTCTTTCCCACCAATCATAATCTCTCTTATTCTTACCAATCAACAACTTTCATTTGCTCCTTTCCACCAATAAAATCACTTCTTATTCCCACCAATCACAACTTCACACGTCACTTTCTGTTATACTTTTTATCCCTCGCTCCCCATCTTTTCCCTCTTTCAGTCCCGACTTCCGCACAGACAACACCTCGCCGCTGCTCACATCTCCGAACCAGATTGCCGGCGAGAACAGATCTCGTTTATTCACACCTCGACGGTTGACTCGACAGCAGCTACTGCGAACACCTACGTCGTACACGTTTTTGACCGCTTTCGACCGGCTATGAGAACCCTGCTCCTACGTACGCTAGCGACCATCACGATGGTCCAGTACCAGGTTTTTGGTATAGTTAAATTACGCCTCTGCAAAGGGTGTCTGTACCGCTTTAAAAACCTAGGTATATCAGTGCGTAGTGATGTTGGTTGATCTTAAAGCTGGTTAAGCATTTTCAAAAACAGTTTGCTTTTATTTTTTCGCGTCGCGTGCCGCGCTTTTGGTGACGCATCCACACCGGTAACAGGTAAGTACCACACGCATAATTATTTTTCGGACCTGCTTGGCGTAGGAATATATCCTTTCGTGTTTTGGTACTGTAACCTCAAATCTCCTTACCCTCCTCTTGCGTCCACCATCTTGTTTAGTTCTCACCGCATCTCCTTGTCGCAGAACCTCCGCCATTTTTAGTTCCCACTATTTTAACCTCAAAAACTACTCTTCTAACCTCTTGCTACCGCCATCTTCTTTTAGTTCCCATTCTCACCACCGCGTCTCCTTGCCCCACCTCTTGCAACCGCCATATTCACCACTAACCTCCAAATTTCCTCGCCCTTAAACCTCTTGTCTCAACCATCTTATTTAGTCCCCATTTTCGCCACCGCATCTCATATCGCCCCATCTCTCTATCCACTCAAGAAAACTACCATCCAACTTTCAAAAATTGCTGATCAGTTCTCCACAGGCTTTTGCAAATCCTGTTGCTAGCAAAACTTACCTTTCCCATCACCTCCAACATACCCCACTCCCACACCTTTTTCTTTCCCACCAATCATAATCTCTCTTATTCTTACCAATCAACAACTTTCATTTGCTCCTTTCCACCAATAAAATCACTTCTTATTCCCACCAATCACAACTTCACACGTCACTTTCTGTTACACTTTTTATCCCTCGCTCCCCATCTTTTCCCCTCTTTCAGTCCCGACCTCCGCACAGACAACACCTCGCCGCTGCTCACATCTCCGAACCAGATTGCCGGCGAGAACAGATCTCGTTTATTCACACCTCGACGGTTGACTCGACAGCAGCTACGGTGAACACCTACGTCGTACACGTTTTTTGACCGCTTTCGACCGGCTTGAGAACCCTGCTCCTACGTACGCTAGCGACCATCACGATGGTCCAGTACCAGGTTTTTGGTATAGTTAAATTACGCCTCTGCAAAGGGTGTCTGTACCGCTTTAAAAACCTAGGTATATCAGTGCGTAGTGATGTTGGTTGATCTTAAAGCTGGTTAAGCATTTTCAAAAACAGTTTGCTTTTATTTTTTCGCGTCGCGTGCCGCGCTTTTGGTGACGCATCCACACCGGTAACAGGTAAGTACCACACGCATAATTATTTTTCGCACCTGCTTGGCGTAGGAATATATCCTTTCGTGTTTTGGTACTGTAACCTCAAATCTCCTTACCCTCCTCTTGCGTCCGCCATCTTGTTTAGTTCCCACCGCATCTCCTTGTCGCAGACCCTCCGCCATTTTTAGTTCCCACTATTTTAACCTCAAAATCTACTCTTCTAAGCTCTTGCTACCGCCATCTTCTTTTAGTTCCCATTCTCACCACCGCATCTCCTTACCCCCACCTCTTGCGACCGCCATGTTCACCACTAACCTCCAAATTTCCTCGTCCTTAAACCTCTTGTCTCAACCACCTTGTTTAGTTCCCATTTTCGCCACCGCATCTCATATCGCCCCATCTCTCTATCCACTCAAGAAAACTACCATCCAACGTTCAAAAAAAATTTCTGATCAGTTCACGACAGGCTTTTGCAAATCTTGCTGCTAGCAAAACTTACCTTTCCCACCACCTCCAACATACCCCACTCCCACAACTTTTTCTTTTCCACCAATCATAATCCCTCTTATTCCTACCAATCAACAACTCTCATTTGTTCCTTTCCACCAATAAAATCACTTCTTATTCCCACCAATCACAACTTCACACGTCACTTTCTGTTACACTTTTTATCCCTCGCTCCCCATCTTTACCCCTCTTTCAGTACCGACCTCCGCACAGACAACACCTCGCCACCCAGCTCCTCTCCATCACGCGACCTCCATACTCCTCCATCTCCCTTCCTCCATCTCCCACCCCAAATTAACGAACCAATCAAAAACACTCCACGTCACTTCCTCAATTCTTTCAACTCGTCCCGGATGAGCCAACCGATTTAACGATAATCCTACCGCTCAGGGCGCTTTTCAAACTTACCGCCGCCGCCGTCGCACGCAGCGACACTAGCGACACTAGCGCCCCTAGCGGCAGGATTATCGTTAAAAACAATTGGCTCATCCGGGACTATTACTACTTGCGCGTGAGTTGGTGTGTGCGCGTGTGGGTTGGTGCTGTTGGCTGTAAGTGAACAGGCATATGTGCTTGCACGTGTGTGTGTGTGTCCATGTATATGTATGCGTGAGTGTAAGAGCACTGGTGTATGTATGTATACGCATGAGGTGCGTGAATGCGTGAGTGTAAGAGCACTGGTGTATGTATGTATACGCATGAGGTGCGTGAATGCGTGTGTACTGGTGTATGTATGTGCGTGTGTGTGTGTACTGTTGTATGTATGTGCATGTGTGTGTGTATGTGCTGGTGTATGTATATGCGTGTGTGTATGTGCTTGCGTGTGTGTACTTACATGTGCGTGTGTGTATGTGCTTGCATGCGTGCACCAGTGTATGTTTGCTGATGTGTGTACAAGCGCTCGTGTATATGTGAACGCCTGAATGTGTACAAGTCGTGGAGAAAGAAAGAGATAGATAGAAAGAAAAAGAGAGGAGAAGAAGAAAGAATGTTGTCTAGGCATCGAGATATCTAAGTATGCATCAGGGTTTAATATAAATAATTATAGTTGTTAAATGCAATTTTAATCCGACCGCCCGCTGCTTCAATAACTTAATAGTTATTATAGCGTTTCACAGGGTTGGATTCGAACTACGGACCTCTGGTTCCTAAGAATACAGCTCGTTAAACATTGTAATGTCGTGTATATTAAATTATATTTGTTAAACACGTTTTAAACTGGCCGCCCAATACTCACATAGTTTAATATTTATTAAGCATTAGAGTTTCGCAGATTCGATCTAGGATCCCTCTGAACAAGCTTTTATTAATTATTGTAATGATATATAAAAATTAAATTATAGTCGTTAAACACGTTTTAATCTGGCCGCGCAATACTCACATAGTTTAATATTTATTAAGCATTAGAGATTCGATCTAGAACCCACTGAACACCCTTTTATTAATTATTGTAATTATATATAAAAATTAAATTATATTTGTTAAATGCATTTTAATCTGACCTTGCATAGTTTAATATTTATTAAGCATTAGAGTTTCGTTGGGTAAGATTCGAACTAGAACCCTCTGAACACCCTTTCATTAATTTGGGTAATGATGTATAAAAATTAAATTATATTTGTTAAATACATTTTCAATCTGGTCTTGCATAGTTTAATAGTTATTACGCGTTAGAGTTTCACTTGGTAAGAGTCGAGCTACAATCCTCTGAACGCCGTTTTTATTATTTAAGGTAATGATATAATAATATCAATCATTAATTTCTCATTAGCAATAAACTTTTGATTACAGTAAGAATCGAACACCGATCTATGGATATCACTCAGAGGTTTAATGCACGTAATGAAATGTATATTAGACGCTTTTTCAGTCACTGCCTGAAATGGGGTCCAAGCAGAATGCTTGTTAACTATGCTCGGATATATTCGTAGGAGGTCGTAAAACATCGGGGAGAACTCCCTCAGGCGAAATCATGATGGCCGACCTGACGTCACGCAGAGTTGGTAAACAAGTTTCTCTCTCTTTCACACAAACAAGGAGAGGACGAGTATAAAGCAGCCCTCGAATTCTTTTGTTAAACTAGCAGGTGGCCAAACAATGGGAACGCTGCAGGTGTCTTTCTAAACTAGCCTTGCACAGAACAATAGAAAGGCACACACAATAGAATCTCTTACACAATGGAAAGGGTCAGGCTTTGTTATGGAGCAGGTGTCTTTCTAAAGTATGACGTCACGCAGAGTTGGTAAACAAGTTTCTCTCTCTTTCACACAAACAAGGACAGAACGAGTATAAAGCAACCCTCGAATTCTTTTGTTAAACTAGCAGGTGGCCAAACAATGGGAACGCTGCAGGTGTCTTTCTAAACTAGCCTTGCCAAGGACAATAGAATCTCTTACACAATGGAAAGGGTCAGGCTTTGTTATTGGGTTGCCAGGTGGTCTTTCTAAAGAATGCTTGCATCGAACAATAGAAAGGCACACACAATAGAATCTCTTACACAATGGAAAGGGTCAGGCTTTGTTACAACCCTAATTCATCATGGGCTTTGTTCATTTTGACAGCTGAAGGGCAAGCATTGTTCTTTTGTTAAAAGCTAGTGGAACGAGTATGCCACGTGTTCGACACACACAATGGAAGTGGGGGCGGGTAACTGACCAGGTGCAGAAGTGGCCGGATGTGGAATGGGTAGGAAAAACATCTCGCCTTTGTTACAGAACCTTAAATTTATGACCCCTTTGTTCGTTTTGACAGTTGATTGACAGCCTTAATTACCTAACTGTCAAGCCTCCATTGTACTCAACATGATTTACGACCGCAGGTGCAGCTAAAACTACCAAGGCACAGCGGGGGGGAGGGGGAGGGAGGAGGTGGGGGAGGGAGGAGGTGGGGGAGCTCATTTGCATATGAATAGCCATGCATAAATTAACTGGGCCAGCTCTGTCATTTCCCTACTACTGACGGACTCGCCTGCGTGCGGTGCTCTGCCCAGATTTCGGGGGACCTCCGTTCGTTCGTACCATTACCTTTACTATCCAAAACCCATATCAATATTTTAATAGAAATGCGTATTTTAGGGTTTCCTGAATCCAAAAAGTATTTCTATACAAAAAGTCCGTTTCGTTGTGTGCGTGTACTCAAAAACTAAAAGTCGTTTGAATACCAAACTTCCTATTTAATTTCGGCAACTTCCACGAAGATTTTCAAGAAGATCCCTCCACCCAAAACTACCGTTTACATGGAACATTTTTCAAAATTTGTGATTTTCTCATGAATGCTTCTACCACATATTAAAGATGTTTGTACAGTAAATAAAATGTATATCGTGAATTTTCTGAGAATCGCCTGTAAAATCATCTTCATTGGGAAGCAATTTTGTATAGCTGAGACAAACAAAAGCGCACACAACAAATGTACATATCTTTAAAACAAAAAATTTATTCCTATAACCTTTTTGTAGCATCAGTCTTGTAAATATATCCTTTATTATAGATTTCAGTTCTATCAACACTTGGTATTTTCTTAGTGCTGTCACTATTCAGTTGTTCCTCGCAATGTCATGAAAGCAGTATACAATTTAAAGTTCAGCATATAGCATCCCTCTTTTAAACATCTGACTATCGATTCGGCTTCCTCTATGCCTCTTGTATCTATAACGAAATACACGTTTGTTTCGTCGTTCTTCGTGGTGTAGTGGTTATCATGCTAGCCTCTAATTCCCGAGGTCGTGGGTTCAAACCCGGCGGAGGGCAATGGATATTTTCGGGCGTAAAAGTCCTTAGCATGGCTTCCTTCAGGAGGGGAGTAAAGCCGGTGGTCCCGTGTCGTAGATTTACGGCACGTAAAAGAACTTCAAGCCGAATAAAGAGGCCTGTGAACAAAATTACCGGTCTTTCACGTCCAATATAGAATGGGACACTAAGAACCACAGCAGTTAAAATGCGCCCATAAATAAAACTCAGTTTCAAGTAGCTTTGTTTCTATTAACATGAAGTAGATAGAAAAAAACCTTTATGTGTTACATTCACACGACTTTCTCTACTCTGTTTGTTAGTGAGTATACAAACTACTTATGTGAAAGTTAATTTTTCTGTATAGTAGATTTTAATTGAGATAAACCTTTACAGAAACAGCTACATTACACATTTCGTTATAGATACAAAGAGAACAGCGATAGTCAAATGTTTAACAACTGGACGCTATATGCTGACCTTAAAATTCCATACTGTTTCCATGACATCACGAGAAACAACTGAATGTTGACAGGACTTTAAAAGAATGGCAAAATATTGAACATCTTGAGCCATTAATAACGGATATCTCAGAAATGGCTGATGCCACAAGTAAAGTTAGTTGAAATAAATTGTGTGTTTTAGATAGATCTACATTTGTTGTATAGTACCCTCTTGTCTGTTCCTTAACGTTTACCAGTTATACAACATTATAAACATTTCCTTCCGAAAGAAGAGCACTTTAAAGTTTATTACCAGAAAATTCAAGATATACATTTATTTGCCATGTTAACATCTTACACATAAACATTTTAATACAAATATCTAGAGGCTTCTTACAGTATAAAAATAGCGAAAACGTTCCATGTAAGGGCAGTTGGGGAGGAGTGGAGGAGTTTCTTGAAAACCTTCGTGTCGCATCTTTTGAAGATACTGAACCTAAATAACAAGTTTTGTATTTATACGACTTTTGTTTTTTGATTTATGCTGTTCATAAACACAAAATGCTTTTACTTGGATTCAGGGTACCTCAAAACATTTATTTTCGGTAAGGTACATCAAAATTTTTGGTGGAATACAACACTTCCCCCCCTCACTACACGTAGTAGAGAAAATAATTAGACTTTCTAATAGTCCATAGAAGCTACACCGCCGTTTGTGAAAATTGCAACACCAACAAGGAATTTCCCGAATAACTCCAAACTTGGTGGAAGTGTAGAAGAGTGTGCATGCAAGAAGTGATTGGGTTTGGGGTACACGTAGAGCCCTCTCGTGTCGGTCCGACAAGGTCAGTGTTGCGCCCAACGCAGAGCTTTCAAACAAGGTAGAAACAATAAAGTGAGTGCCAGTATGCCTCGTCAACGTCAAAGGGAGCCATATCGGCATGTGAGTGAGCTCGAACGGGGCAGAATGATCGGGTTTGTCATACCGTGACATTTCGGCTCGTACAGGGCTTGCTGATGCGTGTGTGGAAGCAGTGGATAGATGAAGGTCGTACGTAGCGAAGAGCGGGTACTGGACCACGGAACATGGCCACAGCACGGGATGACCGTCATCTTGTCCATAACGGCCATAACGGACCGTACAGCTTCATCCACAGTGTTGGATCGACGCTGGAGCACTACAACAGGGGTGAACTTGTCTGCATCAACGGCTGGTCGCCGTCTGCTGCAGGTTGGACTGGTTGCATGCATGCCATTACGTCGGCCCAGAAACCACAAGCTACTCCGACTGTAATGGGCACTTGAACACTATCATTGGGGTGCTGAGTGGCAAAATGTAGTCTTTTCGGACGAGTCCCGCTTCAACGTGTCCTACAGCGATGGGCGCATACGTGTCCGGCGGTACCGTGGTGAGCGCAACCTGGAGGGCTGCATTGTTGAGCGGCATAGCGGACATACGCCAGGTGTTTTGGTTTGGGGCGCCATTGTATACAACAACCGATCTCGCCTCCTACAAATTGAGGGCACCTTGAACAGCAACAGGTACCTAACGGTGGTTGTAAAGCCTGAGGTACTACCCTTGCTTCAGGCATCTCTACAGGCCATTTTTCAACACGACCTTGCCCGGCCAGATATTGCCAGGAATGTACAAGCCTTCTTCGAAGAGCGACGTGTACCATTGCTTCCCTGGTCTGCACGTTGACCTGACATGTCGCCTATCGAACATGTCTGAGATATAGTGGGTCGTCGCGGTCCTCCAGTAACCAGTGTCACGGATTTTTGGGCTCGAATACAAACTGCGTGGAGGGAAATCTCTCAGGAACTTATTCAGAACCTTTTTGATTCAATGCCACGGCGTATAGCAGCTCTAATTGCAGCGCCACGCCAAATACTGAATATTAGGGCTCAAAGGTCATGTAAAGATTTGTTACTTGTCATGTACCTAACCTGTGCTATTAAATTCATGCGTTTCTTTCTTGGTGTTGCAATTTAGAGAAACGACAGTGTATATAAATATAAACGAGAATGGATAGAGAAGGTCGTGTGAATTTAACAAATCAGTTTTTACGACGAACTACATTTATTCCAGAAACCGGGTTTTACACTTGTGACCCCTGTTCTTTTCAAAATACGGTTCGTGATTTTTTGCTCCCACTTTTTAAAACGGGAATAATAGAGAGACTTGAGGTAATAAGATAAGGACATCGTGGGAAAAGCCGGGATGGAGTCGTTCAAGTGAACATAAGCGTCTTTTCTTACATTAGCTTCAGTCGTCAAACACTGCTTAGGTAACACAAGAGACAGAGCAGCGTAGAAAAGGCAGATACTGTGCTTATTAACAAACTGCTGTATTACATTCACATGACATTCTCTACCTTGTATCATTCATAAATGGGTAGAAAAACTTACCTTACGAAAGCTTATTTTTTCTATCCACTTCATTTTAATCCAAATAAACCTTTACAAAAACAGCTACATTACACATTTCGTTATAGATACAAAGAGAACAGTGATAGTCAAATGTTTAACAACTGGACGCTATATGCTGGCCTTAAAATTCCATGCTGTTTCCATGACATCGCGAGAAACAACTGAATGTTGACAGGAATGGCTAAGTATTGAACAATTCGAAACATTATAACTGATATCTGTGAAATGTCTTATGCCACAAAAAAGCTTATTTGAAATAAATTGCCTTTTAAAGAAATCTATATCTTTTGTGTGGTACGTTAACATACACCAGTTATACAAAATTATACAAAATTCCTTCCGAATGAAAAGTACTTTACAGGCTACTCCCAAAAAAATCAAGATATACATTTTATTTGTCATATAAAGCTCTGTAATTTATGACATTTTAATCAAAATAGTTAGAGGCATTTTTTAGAAAATAAAGTTCCAAGAATGTTCCATGTAAAGGGTAGTTTATGGTGCAGAGTTTTCCTTTAAAATCTTCGTGTCGGATCTTTGGAAAGTACCGAACGTAAGTTTGAATTTAAGTTCAACAACTGTTTGAACTAAATTAAGTACCAGGTTTGAATTAAATTAAGATTGGTAATTATCCGACTTTTTGTTTTTGAGCTGTGCTGTTCTCATACACACACGCGGATCTTTTCCTAAAAACGCTTTTTTACCTTTCCTACCACGCACATGGTACATAGACAAGGTATTGCATTCCATAAAAAAATTATATCCCGACATTTCACTGGAAAAGCATGTTTTGAAATCCATTGATTAAAAAAAAGAAAAAAATCTTATGTGTTACACTCACATGACTTTCTCTACCCTTGTACAAACTATTTTTACAAACGCTTATACTCCATATGCTTCATGTTAATCGAGATGTCAATCTTATTGCTAATTTTCTTGTAGATGCAAGGGGAATATGGTAGTTTTTAAGCGATAGTCAAATGTTTTAAGAGC
Organism: Deroplatys truncata; assembly: GCA_030765065.1. NCBI lineage: Eukaryota > Metazoa > Arthropoda > Insecta > Mantodea > Mantidae > Deroplatys > Deroplatys truncata. The sequence goes on along the minus strand of CM060981.1, from coordinate 305,048,989 downwards.
TGGTTGCTATGTGGAGTATTCCATTCTCTTTGCATTACCAGGACAAAAAAAATGAATAACGAATTCCCATTTGAGAAAAAGTATAAGTATTGGAAAATTTAAGGAAATAACAAGCAATATCTCGAAAATGGTTCACTCAATAACAAAAAAATGTATATGACATAAATTGTGTATTTTAACGCAATCTACATTTTTTGTGTAGTAAAATTTTGTCTATCTCTTATGGTTTACCAGTTATGCAAAAGTCCTTCACAATGAAGAATACTTTTGGAGAGATTACCAGAAAATTCAAGATATACATTTTATTTGTCATGGAAATATCTTAAACATATGATATTTTAATCAAAATCGTTAGAGCCATTTTTGAGAAAATTAAAATTTTCGAAAAATTTTCCATGTAAAGGGTAATCTGGGGTGGGGGTATTTTCTTGAAAACCTTCGTGTCGCATCTCTGGAAGATACTGAACCTAAATACCAAGTTTGGTGTTTATCCAACTGTTCGTTTCTGAGTTATGCTGTTCACAGACACACACACACGGACATGTTTCCAAAAATACTTTTTTGGATTCAGGGGGCCTCAAAACATGTATTTCCTGTGTAATCTCGGTATTGAATTTTTGGGTGGAATACAATACTTCCCTACTTACTATACGTAGTAGAGAAAGTGAAAAAGCAATTTAGTAAAAGGGCTATATGTGTGCGTGTATGTATGTGTGTCTGAAAACAGCATAACTACTAAACGAAAAATCTGATAAAGACCAAACTTGGTATTTAGGTTCAGTACCTTCTGAGGTTGCGACACGGAGATTTTAAAGAAAATCCCCTTACCCTAAAATACGCTTTATACATGGAATATTTATCGAAACTTCTCATTTTCTAAAAAAAATGGCTCTCAGAATTTTGATTAAAATACCACATATTGGAGATCTTTACATGACAAATAAAATGTATATCTTAAATTTTCTGGGAATAGCCTGTGAAGTGCTCTTCATTCGGAAGGAATTTTGCATAATCTTGTGTAACTGGCAAACGTTAAGTGTTAGACGAAAACATACTACACAAAAAAATGTACACAGCTTTAAAAGATACAATTTATTTCCAATAAGTTTTTGTGGCATCAACCACTTCCGAGAATTCCATTATTAATGGCTCAAATTGTTCAGCACTTAAGACATTCTTTTTAAGTCCTGTCGATTTTCAGTTGTTTCTCGCGATGTCATGGAAGCAGTATGAAATTTTAAGGCAGCATATAGCGTCCAGTTGTTAAACATTTGACTATCGCTGTTCTCTTTGTATCTATAACGAAATGTGTAATGTAGCTGTTTCTGTAAAGGTTTATTTGAATAAAATGTAGTAGATAGAAAAATAAGCCAGGCAAATGCTGAGAAGGACCATAACATCCTTTGAATTTCCTTTCCCTCCTTTTCACCTCCATTCTCATTTCACTTCACCTTTCATCTACTAGGTTTCTTTCAGGGTTGCAAGTGTCGGCAGGAGGTCTCGGCGTGTGCATGGCTGGGGAAAAGGATGGTCTGAATTAACCATGTCCCCCGCACTGCAAGTGGTCTCCGGGTCTCGGGCCCCTCAGGGAGGGAAGCCGGCTGCACCAGCCGCCACCTGAGGAGTTCAAATCTTTAAATTGTAGGGACCCTGCCCTCTGACTATCGCGCCTCCTGGCACGACCGCCCTTTGTCTCTTCTCACCTCCCGGGGTCGCCCTGTCAGGGACCTAGGTACAAAAGATCAGCGTAGGCCGAGGTGCTAATCCCCCTCCACTTCTAGTCCTACCCTATCCTACATTACACATTTCTTCAGGTTTGGAAATAAAAAGTAATCGCTAGGAGCCAAATCCTGTGAATATGATGGGTGTGGAAGTCCTTGGAAGTTCATGTAGCGAAGCAGCAGCAGTCCCAGACGTGTGTGAAGGCGCATTATCCTGATGAAAGGGAACGAGTGGACGCAAGGGGTGACATTTAGCCTTAATAGCATCCTTCAGTTGGTCCAGTAGTGAAGCGTAATAGTCCCCAGTGATGGTTCAGCCGTTATGGAAGTAGTCTGTTTTTACTTTCTTTGGTACTCTGTCACCACTTGTCACCCATTGTTTGAACTGCTCCTTCGTCTCTGGCGTGTAGCGATGAATCCATATTTCATCTACTGTTATTAAATGTTGGAAAAACTCGCTGGAGTTGTGTATGAGGTCTATAAGCTCTTGAGAAAAGCTCATTCCAATACGTTTTTGGTCCATTGTTGACAATGGCCAATCGAGCAGAAAGCTTTCTTATATATAAAACTTTGTGTAAAATGTTTGAACACAGTCAATCGAGGTTTTTAATTTCAGTCAATTCCAGTATCCTCAATCTGTGATCACTGAGCACACCATTGTGGTTGTAGCGGTTTTGGGACCCCTGAGCGGTCACCATCTTGAAGGAATGAGCAACCACGCTTTAATTCGCCAACCCACCTTTTTAAGCGTCGAAAACGAAGGAGAATAATCCTTTGAATCGAATCTAAGTCATTTTGTATTTCTGTCGGGATTAAACCCTTCAAAACCAAGTACCAGCTGGTATTCAGTTTTATGCATTTTGTAGAAAATGTTGACACTAATTTGTTTACACGATACTCACAAACAAGTGACTACACTTACGTGTCTGAAACTTTACAGTGCGCCACCTAAAGGGCAATACCTAACAACTATCACGGTAATATGGCCATCTTCACGACATCTCTGAGTCAGGCAAAGAACTTTTAGAACGCCCCTCGTACAGTACTACTTAAGATGTCGTCATACTTTTTTAAACACACAATTATTCCGGATTTCTTGCGTTAAGCTACTCTGTTAAACCGTAAGAAGTTTAAAAATCTTCCTAAATTTTCAAAATTATCCAGAGAATATTACCATTACTAAAATATCTGAACTGTTGCATTTATATGATTTTCTCCACTCACCCTTCTACAAAACATTTTTACAAAATATTTTTCTTCCATGTGCTTCTTGTTAGTCGAGATAAACTCTCAATAAACACTTATAAGGAAGCCCCGAAGCCCCCTACAGGACCCATGGGGGGGGGTTCATCCGAATGACACTCCCTCCCGTGGGCTTTTCCTTATAACGTTAAACTGGCCCTCCGTTACAGAGTCGGAAGTGGATACGCTACTTACGCCCGTCAACCCCAAAGGAGAAGACTACCGAGAACCTCGGTAGGGCCCACAGTGAGCGTAGCACCTGGCGCTACCGGAGGACCTTGAGGCCTGGACTACGGGGTTCCCGATACCCAATCTCCCATGGGTATCCGGAACCACTGCCCCGTCTAGTTCAACCCAATCCGAACAACTCCCTTGCTGGAGGTGCTCAGACGTTCGGCTTAACGTACTTCTAGTAACGTCAGAAGTACCACCAGTGGTAGCACACAGCGCCCACACCGCGGCAGCTGAAGGCGTCGGAACCCCCCCCCCAAGGGGTGGCGATAAGCAGATTTTTAATGAGCGTGTCGTTAGCTTTTAAATGCTATACTCTGGATTACCACTAAAAAATATACAAGACAAATAGCGACTCACCCCTTGAAAATCTCTGTGGTGCTTTTGCATGAGCTTCTCTACTCACTCTTCTACAAACTATTCTTACCAAAATTTATTCGTTTATCTATTTCTTGTTAATAGAACAACATTTTATTGCACCTTTGCACACTTGTAGGTATAAGACAAGCTACAGTGGTGGTCAAATATTTTCACAGGTGGTCGCTCTGTGATCGTTTTGAAATGCTGTTCCTTTATGATGAACACGAAAAAGAATACAGATTTGCAATTGAGGAAAGCATAAAGTATGTGAGAATTTAAACCAATAACTAAGATTACCTCGGAAGTGGTCAACGCCACAAAAACATTTCTTGACATTAGCTTTAACGACATCTACATTGTGGTTTATCAATACAAAAGTGGTTCATGATAAAGAGGACTTCAGAGGCCAATCTCAGAAAATTCCAAATATACATTTAGTTTATCATGAAAATAGCTCAAACATACGGCGAGCAATTTTTTATAAAATAAGAAAAATGCTACATCTAAAGGGTAGTTCGGTGTGGGGGACATTCTTGAAAATGTCGTATCGCATCCCTAAAAGATACTGAACTGAAATCCCATTTTGGTATCTAACCGACTTTTCGGTTTTTACTTGTACTGTTCATACACACACACATGAAACTTTTTGTAAAATGTTTATTTCTTAGGATTCAGGAAATCTCAGAAAGTCTATTTGCGCTGAAATCTCCATGTCGAATTTTTGGGTGGAGTGCAATCAGTAAAAGCTATAATTATTGGAAGTTCAAACCAATAATAAAGAATATCTCGGAAACGGTTAACGCCACAGAATAAATTGACATAAATTGCGACCTTTACGAGATCTACACTTTTGTGGATGAAGATTTTATCTCTCTTACGGTTTACCAATTATACAAAAGTGATTCAGAATGATAAGGTCTTCAGAGCATATCCTCAGAAAAGTCAGGATGTACATGTTATGTTATATTACACATCTGGTATCTTAATCAAAATCTTTCTATATGAATAGTTTGGAATGGGAGATATTCTTGAAAATCTTCATGTAGCATCCATGAAAAAATCTGAACTTAAATGCTAAGTTTGGTATTTCACCGACTTTTCACCTTTGATTATGGAAAAAAACGTATGGAGAGTTTTCTAAAAATGTTTGTTTTCCTATATTGAAGAAATCTCAAAACTATGAAGACGTATTCCCTGTAAATGAGACATCTTTGATGTCTCCATCGTTGATGAATGCGCTGCTACAGTGGTGAGCTATGGGATGTTTCTCTGAGTGTACGCGTGGGTGTGTGAGAATAGACAATATCAGTTAAGTTGAGCAAGAAATTTAATGGAGGGTAATACACGAGTTCTTTGAAGCGAGTTGCCGACAGTTTGAAGATGAAATCCTAAGCTGTTTCTGAATGTTAATACGAGAAACTGTAACTACTGAATTATTATATGTGCTAAAGCAGGTATCAGGAAATTAACTGTTTCTGTTAAAACAACCAGCAGTGTAAGTTACCGTGAATCGCTGAAATGCTAAACGGCGAATCTCCTTGCGCCTACCGCCAAGTATGTGAGAACGTGAGCAAGGTCGTTACACTCTAGGACTGCCGATAATCGATCACAGTAAAACACTTCTGTAAAATGTAAAAAACTGTAAGATCCCAGTTTTAGAGACACACACTCTTTTATCAACTTAAGTCGGCGCTACTTCATGGCTACCCCACCAAAGTTCCTTCGTTATACGTTGCCAAATCTTAAGCTTATTATTCGCATCTGAAACAGAACTTCTGGCTCTTTGACTTGCAAAATTCTAAGGATTCTTCCCCTTTCTGATTTTCAGAAACTGGCATACTGCATTTCCATGCAACTATCTGATTTCTGAACGTGCTGACATCCAATTATCTGAACCATGGGCTAATGTGTTTCTTGTTGACTGAGTTCGCCGGAACACCAAATGGCTTTAACTATTCAGACTTCTAACTAATTGCTTTGCCTCAATATGTAACTTGCCTGGTACTGACTTCTTATCCACTAGCAGAATTGTAACGCGCTCTTCTTACATTACACATTGGTTTTAATAAAGTAAACAACAAATCTGATGCGTTGCGCTCACATGACTTTTTATACCCTTATACAAAGTATTCTTACAAACGATTATTCTCCATCTACTTCATGTTAATGGGGTAAACATTTTCAGAAACTATCTTATTGCTAATTTTCTTGTAGGTGCAAGGCTTTAAGCGATAGTCAAATGTTTTAATAGCTGTTTGCTATGTGAAGTATTCCATTCTCTTTGTATGTCCAGGAATAAAAAAACGAATAACGAATTCCCATTTGAGAAAAAGTATAAGTATTGGAAAATTCAAGCAAATAACAAGAAATATCTCGGAAATCGTTGCCGCTACAAAAATGTGTATGACGTAAATTGTGCTTTAACGCGATCTACATGTTTTGTGTAGTAAAATGTTGTCTATCTCTTACGGTTTACCAATTATACCAAAGTCATTCAAAATGAAGAGGACTTTTGGAGACATTTCAAGATATAGATTTCATTTGCCATAAAAATAACTTAAACATATGATATTTTAATCATAATGGTTAGAGCCATTTTTGAGAAAATCAAACTTTTCAAAAAATGTTCCATGTAAAGGGCAGTCTGGGATGGGGAGGATTTTGTTTAAAATCTACATGTCGCATCTTTGAATGGTACTGAAGTTAAATACCAAGTTTAGTATTTATCCGACTTTTCGTTTCTGAGCTATGTTGTTCACAGGCACACACACGGATCTTTTTTTAAAAATGCTCTTTTTGGATTCAGGGTCCTCAAAACATGTATTTCCGGTGAAATCTCAATATCGAATTTTTGGGTGGAATACAATACTCCCCACGTATTTTGAGAGGGTGGGATGTTATGAAGACACTGTAAAATAAGAGCAGTGAAGTACTGGCTGATGCAGGGGGATAACTCCACACTACGATCCAAATGTTATAAATACCAACGAGAAAACCTGTCTCCTAAGTTTGGGACAGCTGATTCGGAAAGGGGTTTGAGGAGAATAGGAATGCTGTCAGTATGGCAAAGAGCTGAAACAAATGACAAGAACATATGAAAAGGTGTCAAAAGAAGACTAACAGACATCAACCAACAGGAAATAGAATCGGATTGTAAAATTAAACCTTCTCTAAGTCTAGCAAATGAAATAAAACTGAACTGGGGTAAAGAGGCATATATAGTTAATTTAGGAAGAAAGGAAAGATCAGGAATGCCGTGGTTTAGACTGGGGGGCTGGAGGGCACAGAAAATGACTGACGATTCTGGCAGGAGAATCTGCCCATTCTGTGATTTGGATGAGGACTGGGTACATATTTTGGTGGAATGTGCATAGTGGGAGAACCAGCTAACGATTAAACTCAAAGAAAAATTCTTAAGTCCCTCAAGAAAGAGGTTGGCATGTTGGGAGCTACTGGTTGACCAGAGGAACTGGCAAAACATAGGCAATTTCTTGGCTAAACTGCGTGAAGCTAGGTCAAATTTGTTCAGTTAGACAAAGGTATTTTATGTCTATTTTCCTTTTTCTTGTTCTTTTTGTTTTTTTTTCTTTTTCAGTTGTTTATTTTGTCACCATACTTGTATCTTAAATATGCATGTACGATCAATGACCCATGCACTAAATATTTGTGTAATAACTTCAATAATTTGAAACCAATAATGATACCTTATCTACCTATCTACTTAGTAGAGAGAGTAAAACAATAAAGTGTACACAAACTCTTTGTCGTCGTGCTAAGAAGTACAGCGCATGCGTGCAGTACCTCATGTCTTGTCTGCAAACAAGAGCAGCGTTTAGTTCTCCCAAACTTGAAACAAAACATCTGAATCCAATCTGTGCATTCTGGACTTTATAAGGTATCACTAACAGGAAGCAGCACGCAAGCGCGCGGACCGGAGCGGAGACGGAAGTTGGCACCGTTTCAATGCAGGACCTCGCGTGCACTCCCAACAAGAAGGTGCCAAATTGTTCATCAGCAGTCAATTTCAGCAACCAACAAGATTATTCCTCGAGCCGCAGGAGATTAAGTTTGGACCTTATGTAACGGTCCCGAAAGCCTCGCGTGTCGAGGTTTAACGCCGCTGGAACGCTAGCGGACACAGTGCAGGGCTTGCCAAGACATGCCAGTTCAGCTGTTTCTCTCCTGAGCTATACATTCAACACGTCGCTTTATGAGCATTGTGCCATATGGAGCTATTGAAACATTCAACACAGGTACAGTCAGTGTTCAAGGTAGTTTAGCAACAGGGTTACGTATTATCCACTGTAGCAAAGTGAAGTATTTTAGTTGTGTGCGTTTAAGAAAACCTTCCCTTTACATGTAAGTAGATGAAATATTAATAATAATAACAACTTATTACAGCCTTTAAGTGCAGTGTACAATAGGTAAAGTCAATTTGGTACATAAATCCTATGGTCAAACTTAAAGTATACAAGGACATTCTGCAAATTCATTATTACTGTAAGATGAATTATCACAAAACCATGATTTGGTTTTTACATCTGAAGTTATTTTCATTCAGTTCTTTTACATAAGATGCCAATCTATTGTAAAATCTGATGCTGTGAATTAAATAATTATTCTTAACACTCCCCAATCTTGAATGTAGTACATTAGGATTGCACATATATTCCTGGTATTGTAATTATGAAGGCCACTCTTCGGTGAATAATCGTCAATATTCTTGTGTACATACAACAAAAGTTCAATTATATAACACTGTCTAAACACAAGTTTACAACATGTTCTTGAAGACACATTGATAATAGAACGAAGAGCCTTCTTTTGCAACAGTAAAATGTCCTTTACTCTGATACTATGACCATAAAACAACAAGCCATGCTTTTTTACCGTATTAAACCTTATCAAATGAAAGTAGACTCAGCGTCTGTGTGTCTGTACACAAAATAACTGAAGAACTAAAACTTGGTTGAATACCAAACCTGGTACTGAGGATCATCAACTTCCAAGCATGCAATTTTCTTATATTTTTAATTTCTCTGCCAAGTACTGGTAGGAAGAGAACGTATTGCATTGCACCCAAAAATTCTAAACCAGATTTCACCGAATATACATGTTTTGAGGCACCTGAATCCACAAAAAGTACTTTGGTTGTGTCTGTGAACAGCAAAACTAAAAAACGAAACGTCGGATAAAGACCAAACTTGGTATTTAATTTTAGTACCTTCCGAAGATACGAAACAAAGACTTTTAAGAAAATCCCCCACTTGAAACTAGCCTTTAAATGAAATACTTTTGGAAATTTTTTATTTTCTAAACAATTTCTCTAAAGATTTTGATTAAAATACTATATATTTATTATATTTTATTACATGAAAATAAATTTACATCTTGAATTTTCTGGGAAAGCCTCTGAAGTCCTCTTCATTCGGAAGGAGCTTTTTATAATCTTATATAACTGGTAAACGTCAAGCGATAGACGAAAACGTACCACACAAAAAATGTAGATCTCTTTAAAACTCACAGTTTATCTTAAATAACTTTAGTCATTTCTGCGATATGCGTTATTAAAGGTTCGAAGTTTTCATTTCTTGGTCATTCTTTTCAAGTCTTGTCAACATTCAGTTGTTTCTCGCGATGTCATGGAAACAGTATGGAATTTTAAGGCAGCATATAGCGTCCAGTTGTTAAACATTTGACTATCGCTGTTCTCTTTGTATCTATAACGAAATGTGTAATTAGCTATTTCTGCTAAGGTTTATCTGGATTATTGCTTATGTATACTCCTTTTTACTTTCTCTACTACGTATAGTAAGTAGAAAAAGTATTGCATTCCACCCAAAAATTCGCAGGAAATGCATGTTTTGAGGTGCACTGAATGCATATAAAACATTTTTGGAAACATGTCTGTGTGTCTGTCTGTGAACAGCATAACTCAGAAACGAACAGTCGGATAAACACCAAACTTCGCATTTAGGTTCAGTATCTTCCAGAGATGCGACACGAAGGTTTTCAAGAAAATCCCCCTACCCCAGATTACCCTTTACACGGAAGATTTTTCGAAAATTTTAATTTTCTCAAAAATGGCTCTAGCGATTTTGATTAAAATATCATATGTTTAAGATATTTTCATGACTAATGAAATGTATATCTTGAATATTCTGGGAATGTCTCCAAAAGTATTCTTCATTGTGAACGACTTTTGCATAACTGGTAAACCATAAGAAATAGACAAAATTTTACTACACAAAAAATGTAGATTGCGTTAAAATACACAATTTATGTCATATACATTTTTTTGTTGAGTGAACTATTTTCGAGATATTGCTTGTTATTCCCTTAAATTTTCCAATACTAATACTTCTCAAATGGGTGTACCAATTCCCCTTGCATCTACAAGAAAATTAGCAATAAGATTAACATCTCGATTAACATGAAGCATATGGAGGATAAGCGTTTGTAAAAATAGTTTGTACAAGAGTAGAGAAAGTCATGTGAGTTTAACGTATCAGATTTTTTATTTTACATGTATATTCTGTGAAGGAACAAGTACTCTCTACTCCATGGCATTTTCAACTAGAAGTCAAGCTTTTGTTCATAAGCGTGTTCTTTTAAAGCTCCTTGTATTCGTATTCAAGTACAAGGGCTTTGCAAATCCTTCTTAACCTTTAGTAATTTATTCATTTAAATTGGGTTGTAGTTTATAGAAAGAATTGAGCTTTTCAATGGTGAAAGGGTTATCAAAATCGGTTTACTGGTTTTGAGATTACGCTACATGCACACACAAACGCTCTCTCTTTATCAGTGTACATAATGTGTGCTGACATCTATTAGTCCCTTGTAGTCGACCTTGTTGGTGCAGGTGTTTGAACGTTGGCTCTCTGTGCCTGAGGTTGTGAGCTCGATCCCAGCCCAGGGCTGTTAAGTGCCACAGCCGCATGTCAGTAAAATTACTGACATCTGAAACAACACGTACACCAACACCACGGACTTAACTTTGGCAATGTAAACTCTGTCACTGCAAGAGGCAGTTAATTAAGCAGAAGAGACTGTTTGTACAAATCATAATTAATCTAGGAAAGCAACTCCTTTGTTATTTTTTGTCGCGGAGGCCAGCAATTATAAGAGCTAGGTTTACAACATTTGTTTTCTTGTCTTAATAGACTATTCCGCCTCTCAAAGTTTTGAACCTCCCCGTTCTTTTGTCACTAAGGCAAAATATATGTTATGTGTTGCATTCACGTGAGTTTCTCCACTCACTCTTCTACAAGCTACTCTTACAAAAGCTTTTTCTTTTATCTACTTCTGTTTCAGCGGAGTAATGCATCATTACACATTTCGTTGTAGCTCTAAGAACGATAAAACGATAGAGTTCTAAAAATTGGGTCGCCACGCTCCTTGTATGACCACGAGAAAAAGCGAATAACTACTTACCACTTGAAAGCAGTATAAAAATTAAACAATAACAAAGAATATATTGAAAGGGCTTAACACCACAAAACGTTTTATTTGAGATAAATTGTGTGCTCTAACGAGATCTACATTTTTCTGTAATAAGAGTTTGTCTACCTCTTACTTACCCCAATTAACAAAACTCATTCAGAACGATATCTTCACAGGCTATCGGCAAGAAAATTCAATATATGCATTTTCTCATACAAATATCTTAAACATATCGTGTTTTAATCAAAGTCTTTAAAACCATTTTTGAGAAAATAAAAGATTTCTAAAACTTTTTCACGTAAAGGTTAGTATTCAGTAGAGAATTTTAATTGTCCTGTCTCATCCTGAAATATGGTAAACAGAAATAACAAGTTTATTTATCCAAGAGTTCGTTTTTGAGTTATGCTCTTCACAGACAACAAACACACACAAACGTACCTTTTTTCTAAACATCTTATATGTTGCATTCACATGACTTTCACTACTCACTCTTCTACACACTATCCCTACAAAATCTTATTCTTCTATCTATTTCTTGTTCGTAGAGATAAACTTTCGTTACACTTTTGTCGTAGCTATAGGAAGAATGCAGTAGGCTAAAGCGATAGTCAAATGTTTTCATAGCCGAGCGCTTTCTGATTTTGTTCTGTTTGCAAGAACAAGGAAAAAGAAAGAAGGAAAGACAAACAGGGAGAAAGAGGAAATAGCGATTTGCAGTTGAGAAAAGTATAACCTACTTATCTGAAAACTCAAAACAATAACAAAGAATATCTCGGAAATGGTTAATGCCACAAAAATTTTAATTGAGATAAATTCTGTAGTTCGACGAGATCTACATTTTGTGTGTAATAAGATTTTGTGTCCCTCTTACAGTTTACCAATTACATAAAATTATTCAAAATAAAGACGACTTCAGAGGCTAATCTCAGAAAATTCAAGTTATATATTTTATTTGTCATAGAAATATTGTGACTTGTCCAGTTTTCTTATCTGTCACTTCGGTAAACGATCTTCACTGTCACTTCCTTTCATCTTGACGTAGCGGCGTAACGAAGTACGCACGACGTACGTTCTTCTTCCGAACGATTCACTCGCTGGGGAGTCGAACACCAGCCTTCTCAAATCTTTCCTGCACGTCACACGTCACAAACACACTCGGAGAACAGCACTTTTCTTCGGATGAGAAATGCACTCGCTAACTCCCTCACTGACTAATTCAACTCGATCACGCGAGAATGCTCGCTTATATAGCAGCTGATTAGAGATCCAGAACGTTCTAGAAGTGAAGACATCCAGAAGATTCTGGTTATATGACGATATGGTTTCTGGTGTTTACGTTGGGCGAGAGCGCCACTTATCGCTGTTTATCTCGACTGCCCGGGGCCTACCTCCCGATAACTGGGTCAAAGCCGCTGCGTCACTACATTTTAAGCACTTTGTATTTTAATCAACATAAGCCACTTTTGAGAAAATCAAAAAAATGATAATTTTTCTATGTAAAAGCTATTTTTGGTAGGGGATTTTGTTGAAAGTCTTTCTGTCATGGCCTATGAAGACACCAAATTTAAATAACAATTTGGTATTTAATAGAGTTTTCGTTTCTGGTTCAGAGGACCTCAAAACGTGTATTTTGGCTCCAAACTGCTAGTGAATGTTTTCGGTGGAATACAATACTTGCTGTACTTAGGGTACGTAAGTAGCAGAGAAAGTAAAAGACGAACGACCCCAACAAACACCGCTTCATAACATTTCTTACAACAGAACTAGCCATTGTCACCTTCTTAACTCCCTCATATCTGCGTGTACCACTTCGCCCGCTAACGTCCTCCGTGGTGTAGTGGTCGCGTGTTCTAACCCGGCGGAGGGCTTGGATTTTTTCGGTGTAAAAATCCTTAGCATGGTTTCCTTCGGAAGGGAAGTAAAGCCGGTGGTCCCGTGTCGTAGATTTACGGCACATAAAAGAACCTCAAGCCTGATAAAGAGGCCTCTGAGCAAAATTACCGGTCTTTCACAAAATATAGAATGGGACGATAAGGACCATAGTAGTTAAAGAGAGTCATAAATAAAACCCTATTTAATTTTTCGCCTTAAAATTAAGAGAAGAATGCGTCCATGTTACTGGTGTTAGGACAAAATTATAAAACATTCTTTTATCGGTTACTTCAATTTAAACTAACGTTTATTTCGTTGTTCCTTGCAACCTGAATACTGCTTTTAATTGCAGTAATTATTTAAAACGTTTTATTCCATAGGATAGGACTAATTACCGAAGGCAACACTTTGCACCTCGAATCCCAATGAATACTTTGTGTGTACACCCCCGGGAGGAAAGGATGAGGTGAGGAAACCGCAGGAGAGATGTGGGCTGCAGAGCAGGGCCGGCGCAAGTCGACAGAGATGCGCAGAGTTCCCTAACAGTTCCAGGCTTGACCACCCGACCTCTAGTGGCCCGGAAAAACACGATCCAGCAATAGAGGCTCGACCAGGCTTCCTTCTAGCAGGGCCGCAAGCCTCTGCGCCATCTGCCCGACATCGACCTAACACAGCGCCGGAGTCAACCTGAAATATGAAAGCGAAATGAAATAAGAGCAGATGGGGAGAGAGAAAATGCACGACAGAATACACCTCACAGTCAGCGTTCACCTGTGTCAACCATGGAGATCCTCAGAATAGGCGACCACCGGGCGCTCTCGAATACATTACCATAGAGCCATGTCGCTCTGAAGTAAAGCGTTTTACCTCCTCTACCACGTACATGGTACGTATTGCATTCCACCGAAAAGTTCGATACCAAGATTACATGCTTTGAGACCCCCCTTCGTGTTGTCTGTGAACAGCATAACTCACAAATGAAAAGACGGATCAATACCAACTTAGTTGGTATTTACATTCACCAAGGATGCGACACAAAGATTTTCAAGAAAATCCCCCAAACCCAAATACCCTTTACATGAAACATTTTTCGAAATGTTTAATTTTCTAAAAATGGCTCTGACGATTTTTATTAAAATTAAACTTACGTATTTACATGACAAATAAACATGTATATTTTTAATTTTCTGGAAATGGGCTGCGAAGTCTTCAATCGGAAGGTATTTCCTATAATCTCGTATAAGTGGTAAACGTTAAGCGATAGACGAAAACATCCACACAAAAATGTAGATACGCAATTTATTTTATGAAATATTTTTGTAGCATCAACTACTTCTGAGATATACTTTATTGATGGTTCGATTTGTTCAATAACTTTGCCAAAGTCTCATCGATTTTCAGTTGTTTCTCGTGATGTCATAGAAATAGTAAGGAATTTTAAGGCCAGCATATAGCGTCCAGTTGTCAAACATTTGACTATCGCTGTTCTCTATAACGAAATATGTAATGTAGCTATTTCTGTAAAGGTTTATTTGGATTAAAATGTAGTAGATATTAAAATACGAGGGCAGCCCCGGAAGTACCCGACCTGACCCATATATAGCGGTTGTTGTTTCAAAGAAATGACGGTGGTAGAAAGTATCACCCTATAAAACTGAAGTTTGACGATGCTACGTTGTTTAGTAATTGTTTGGCAGCCATTAATAGTGAACTCTCTCAGCGAATTTGTAAACACGGATAAAACTGGTCATCGTTATGTGATACAATACTTTCATTTGAAAGGTCTTAGTTCAACTAATATTAAAGCTGAGCTAGATTATACTCTGTGGGAGTCTGCGCCTTCGTTTACAACAGTAAAATATTGGGTGGTAAAGTTTAAGCGAGGCCGTACGAGCTGCCAAGACGAACATCGCAGTGGTCGACCAAATGAGGTGACCACGCCAGAAATTGCGAAGAAAATCCACAAAATAGTATTGAATGACAGTGGACTGAAAGTGCGCGAGCTAGCAGACATCGTAGGAATTTCAAAAAATGCTGTACATCGCACACGAACTGAAAATTTAGACATGAGAAAGCTATGCGCAAGATGGGTGCCGCGTTTACTCACAATGGAACAAAAGCAGCGTCGTGAGGATGTTTCAGTCGAGTGTTTGGCGATGTTTCGCTTCAATAAAGCCGAGTTTTTGCGTTGATTCATAACCATGGATACAACATGGGCCCATCACTTCACACCTGACACGAAGGAACAGTCGAAACAATGGACTGAAAGGAGAGAATCGGCTCCAAAGAAGGCGAAACGGTTGCATCTACAGGCAAGGTAGTAGCGTCAGTTTGTTTGGAATGCGCGTAGGATAATTTTCATTGATTACCTTCAAAAAGGAAAAGTAATCAATGCGAGTATTATGCAAAGTTATTGCAGCGTTTAAATAATGAAGCAAAAACGGCCGCATTTCGCGAAAAAGAAAGATCTGTTGCATCAAGACAATGCACCAGTTGACACATCCATTATCACCTTGGCCAAAATCAATGAGTTAAAGTTCGAATTGCTTCCTCATGCACCCTATTCGCTAGACTTAGCCACCCTCTGATTATTTTCTGTTTCCAAAGTTGAAAAAGTGGTTTGGTGGTAAACGATTTGTCAACAACTAACAAGTGGAGTTTACAGAACTCGATGGTTCTAACTATAAACAGGGTATCGAAGCTATTGAACATCGCTGGGAAAAGTGTATCGAGCTGAAAGGAGACTATGTAGAGAAATAAAGATGTTTTTTCCCAACATTTTTGTGTTTTCTTTGTTAGGTTGGTTACTTCTGGGACAGCCATATTAAACTTTCGGTAGAATAATTTGTATATCCTAATAACGATAAAGTAATGTGAATTAAACATATGAGACTTTTTTGTTTCATTTCCGAAACTAGACTTCAAGTAATACCAAACAACAAATAATTTCTCAACTGATACATAACAGATTCATGTCCCATACTGTCTTCTTTAACACAGAATGAAAAGACGATGGTTGGCATTTTCTAGAGCGATATCTTCATTAACCCGTTTCATGTTGTTTCGTTTTCTCCACTCACAAACTCACTTGTATTCTTTATCAAGTAGAAAACCAGACTTTTTAGGGACGAATGACTTCACTGCACCGCCATTAGAACGTCTTCAGGAGTGCACTTTACCATACCATCAAGTTCCATTATCTCCACCATAAATCTGCATGTTTAACTCAAATAATTACTCTGCTTTACGTTTTAGTATCGGGTAAAACATTTTTTGCCACACGGGGTTAAATTTTGCAATCAATATTAAAATATTATTGTACTTTCTTTTACCATAAACTAACTTGCTGTCTGACGTTGCAGCGGTGGCTTTTTAAACTACAATGACAAATTAATTAATTTCATCCCCGTCCTTTATGAAATTATTGTACAGTGAACTAGAAAAATCCTCTGCTTTGCCCCTCAGAGTTGTACTTTTGTACAGCCAGGCTATTCCTAACAACGGATGAAAAACCCTCCGATATTCACACAAAAGAATGAAACATCGGTGGGAACGTCTCAATTCGTTAACCTCTCCCAAGTTCTGTAAATGCTGCATGGTCTACAAGTTCCCTTTAGTGGTGGAACAATCATCGGTCGGAATGCTCCAGTAATAAATTGTTAGAATTATAGTAGGTTACATTTTAAACCTCTGTATACTGTTTTTGGTGTCAAAGTTATTTTATAACAAAAGCTATAACATTTTTACATAATGCAGAAACCCTTAATATACAATGAAATAAGATTCCGTACTCGCAGGCCACCAAGTTAACGTCTAGTCTCGACCATTTAGAAAAAAAATCTGATGTGTTACACTCACATGACTTTCTCTACTCTTGTACAAACTATTTATACAAACGCTTATTCCCCATATGCTTCATGTTAATCGAGATATCGAGATGTTAATCTTATTGGTAATTTTCTTGTAGATGCAAGGGGAATATGGTAGCTTTTAAGCGATAGTCAAATATTTTAAGCGCTGGTTGCTATGTGGCGCATTCCATTCTCTTTGCAAGTCCAGGACATAAAAAACATGAATAACGAATTTGAGAAAAAGTATAAGTATTGGAAAATTTAAGGGAATAACAAGCAATATCTCGAAGACGGTTCACTCAACAACAAAACTGTATATGACATCAATTGTGTATTTTAACGCGATCTACATTTTTTGTGTAGTAAAAGTTTGTCTATCTCTTATGGTTTACCAGTTATGCAAAAGTCGTTCACAATGAAGAACACTTTTGGAGACATTCGCAGAAAATTCGAGATATACATTTCATTTCTAATGACAATGTCTTAAACATATGATATTTTAATTAAAATCGTTAGAGCCATTTTTGAGAAAATTAAAATTTTCAAAAATCTTCCATGTAAAGGGTAGTCTGTGGTGGGGGGATTTTCTTGAAAACCTTCGTGTCGCGTCCCTGGAAGATATTGAACCTAAATACCGAGTTTGGTGTTTATCCGACTGTTCGTTTCTGAGTTATGCTGTTCACAGACACACAGACACACACACGGACATGTTTCCAAAAAATTTTTTGGATTCAGGGGGTCTCAAAGCATGTATTTCCGGTGAAATCTCGGTATCGAATTTTTGGGTGGAATACAATACTTCCCCTACTTACTATACGTAGTAGAGAAAGTAAAAAATCTTCTCAATTAATATAACATATCTGTTGACTGATGTCTAATGTTAGAATCTTTATTCCTGCTAACGAACTGATTACAACATAAACACAAAGGAAATAAAGCAGAACTTTCTTCTTGAGGGTTGTTAGAAGGTTTTGGCATCGAGATACTTCAGTACCTACATCTGTAGAGTTAGAATAAAAGTTATTCAGAGGTTTCATTACATCTGCAGGATTTCATAAATGTCAGAAACAAATACAACACAGGAACGATTGTCGCTTTTTACTTTCTCTACTACTTATAGTAAGTAGGGGAAGTATTGTATTCTATCCAAAAATCTGATGTGTTACATTCACATGACTTTCTCTACTCTTGTACAAACTATTTTTACAAACGCTTATTCTCCATATGCTTCATGTTAATCGAGATATCGAGATGTCAATATTATTGCTAATTTTCTTGTAGATGCAAGGGGAATATGGTAGGTTTTAAGCGACAGTCAAATATTTAAGCGCTGGTTGCTATGTGGCGCATTCCATTCTCTTTGCATGTCCAGGACAAAAAAAATGAGTAACGAATTTGAGAAAAAGTATAAGTATTGGAAAATTTAAGGGAAAACAAGCAATATCTCGAAAGCGGTTCACTCAACAAAAAAAATGTATATGACATAAATTGTGTATTGTAACGCGATCTACATTTTTTGTGCAGTAAAATTTTGTCTATCTCTTATGGTTTACCAGTTATGCAAAAGTCGTTCAGAATGAAGAACACTTTTGGAGACATTCCCAAAAAATTCGAGATATACATTTCATTTGTCATGAAAATACCTTAAACATATGATATTTTAATCAAAATCGTTAGAGCCATTTTTGAGAAATTTAAAATTTTCGAAAAATGTTCCATGTAAAGGGTAGTCTGGGGTGGGGGATTTTCTTGAAAACCTTCGTGTCGCATCTCTGGAAGATACTGAACCTAAATACCAAGTTTGGTGTTTATCCGACTGTTCGTTTCTGAGTTATGCTGTTCACAGACACACACACAGACACACACACAGACACACACACAGACACACACACACACACACACACACGGACATGTTTCCAAAAATGCTTTTTTTGGATTCAGGGAGTCTCAAAACATGTATTTCCGGTGAAATCTCGATATCGAATTTTTGGGTGGAATACAATACTTCCCCTACTTACTATACGTAGTAGAGAAGGTAAAAATTCGTTTGGTAACACGTCCGTGTGTGTGTGTCTGTGAACAGCATAACTCAGAAACGAACAGTCGGATAAACACCAAACTTGGTATTTAGGTTCAGTATCTTCCAGAGATGCGACACAAAGGTTTTCAAGAAAATTCCCGCAACCCAGACTACCCTTTACATGGAACATTTTTCGAAAATTTTAATTTCCTCAAAAACGGCTCTAACGATTTTGATTAAAATATCAAATGTTTAAGATATTGTCATGACAAATGAAATGTATATCTCGAATTTTCTGGGAATGTCTCCAAAAATATTCTTCATTGTGAACAACTTTTGCATAACTGGTAAACCATAAGACATAGACAAAATTTTACTACACAAAAAATGTAGATCGCATTAAAATACACAATTTATGTCATATACATTTTATTTGTTGAGTGAACCGTTTTCGAGATGTTACTTGTTATTCCCTTAAATTTTCCAATACTTATACTTTTTCTCAAATTCATTATTGATCTTTTTATATCCTGGACATGCAAAGAGAATGGAATACTCCACATTTCAACCAGCTCTTAAAATATTTGACTATCACTTAAAACCTACCATATTCCCCTTGCATCTACAAGAAAATTACCAATAAGATTGACATCTCGATATCTCGATTAACATGAAGCATATGGAGAATAAGCGTTTGTAAAAATAGTTTGTACAAGAGTAGAGATTGTCATGTGAGTGTAACACATCAGATTTTTCACTATAAGCTGAAAGGAGAAGTAAACAAAACTTATATGTATCACTCCGCCGAGCACATGGCAGCACCACGTGGAGGATGACGGGCACTAAGACCCGTGAGAGGAAATTGCTTCAGACAGAATACTAATCAGTATATGCCCAGCTTGGGGATCATTAGCTTTTAAACATTGTATGTCTTATTTCTATATTTTGCCATACATGCAAAACTTCTAACACATAATACTGAGAGTAGACAAATAAAAGTTGTATCTGAACAGTTCGGCATCTGTGATAAAAGGTACTGGATTAAACTGTTCTTAACTTCAGGTTTTAGAAAGCCTTCATTTAATGACTAATATCAGTATACCACTTTTGGTTTAACCTTTTATGAGTCAACAAGTTAAATAACAATTAGCACTATAGGTTAGAAAACAAACGCAACCCAAGCTATCCGAGCAATATTCTGTATCACTAACAAAGAAGTTCAATTATTGCTAAACAATGACCAACCATATTCATTGTCGATTAAAGGTGGATACTTTTCACAGAATTTGTTAAAAGCATTTAACACAATTGTCTTCTTTCCATTTCCCGCGTTTATGTTTCCTACAGTGGCAGAAGATTCTCAGCCGGAAACGAACTACAGCGCCTCTTAAACCCTCTGCTATAACGCTTCATTTAGTTATAGGTGAATCTGAACAAACACATTTAGTTTCATAAATTCAACTGTTACAATAACGGTTTTTTTTAATTTCTCTGCACGAGAATAACCACAGAATGTTACGATCTAAACCGCCCTGTTTTTTGTAGAGGAAGAGACGACATGCTAAGCGGGAGAAGGTAATTTGTCCACCAACCAATGAGGTGCTGTCTTCTCACGTGACTTTGTTTACTTCTCCTTTCAGCTCATAGTGAAAAAGGTATACATATTCTTTCTACTCCGTGGCATTCTCAATTAAAGGACAAGACCTTGTTCGTAAGCATGTGCTCGTATTCAAGTACAAGGGCTTTGTGAATCCCTTTTAATATTTTAGAGATTTATGAACTTTTTTCCGAGTGGAGGAGAAAATGATTTAATCACTAACCCCAGCCCCGATGGGAGTCGGGACTGTGAGTGTGCGACTCACCAATAGTCGGCAAACCCACTAAAAACTCCTCCATCGGAAGGAAACATGGATTAAAACGTTGCTTTGTGCGGTCCCGCATGGCACTCGCGTTAGTAGGTGAGAACTGTTGGCTGCCACTCTATGGGCAGGAGCGGGTAAATGTAATAACTGGGGTGTAGCCATGAAACCTGACTGCACCACTAGTGGGAGTAGCGAGGATTTGAAGGGAGATGGAAGTTAGGATTGCGGATGATGATACTGCTGGTTGAACTCCTTGCATTGCTGCAAGAAGCGTGCGACTCTCTCTGGGTCTCTCTTCACTCTGGAACCTAGAGCTGAGTTCCGAATATGTCTTGCTGTGGTGTCCAGCTGCCCAGCCAGGGAAACCTGTTGAGCAGCTGACATGGTTTGGAGATCTCTGATGAGTTCCTTCAGGGCTGTCAGCTTCGCCGACATGTTCAGGAACTCCGCGTGAAGATCCTGAACGGCGTCGCGTAGGCCCTGGATTTCCTCGGTGACTGCGATGATCGGCGCTGGTGATGATGCTGGTGTCGGCGAGTGTGGAGTGGTCGTCTGCGGCTAGGTTGGTGCTGGTGGCTTCAGCGGTGCCTTCCTGCGAGGATGCAGGGGGCAGAGCGCTTGGCCGGTGAAATGGTTTGATCCTCCACATGTTGCGCAGTAGCAGCGGCGGCAAGTAGCAGTGGTGCTGGGAGCGCCACAGTAGTGGCACCTTGGTTTCGCCGTGCAGAATGTCTCGACCTGCCCTTAGGCACAGCAGCATTGGCAGGGCACCTGGTGTTCCAATCGGCTGGCGTCGTTGCGTAAGCACCGCCCTAATAAGGACAGGCCCGCCCCCAAGGCCGCTTCGTGGTCGACAGGGTCTGCAAACTCGATCCTGACGAGCGTTGTGGGTCCCTGTGCTCCGTAGATCCGAGCGGCCTTCAGGCTGAAGGTGACTGCTGGTGAGCTGCGCTGATGAGGAACCTGACTGGTAGGTCCCTCGGTACCCCTTGGATGACAACAGTGTACCTCCCATGAGGCACAGGCTGGGAAGCTCCCAGGATCGGCGGTGTGAACCCCGGTGAAGGTGGCGGCAACTGCGGAGGAGCTGCGCTGGATGGCAGTGAAGCGACGGTCGAGGCATAGGTAGCCCCGGGTTGCGGCGGCGGCGGGTTCTCCTCGGCGGGTGCCGGAGGAGAAGAAGAGGTTCCTGCCTTAGCAGGAGCGGCGACTCTGCGTACCTTCTTCTTAGCCATCTCGCAAGAAATGAAATGAAATTATAAGGTGTTTTATAGCTTCTCAAGTATGAAATACTTATCAAAATCTGTTGAGTGCTTTTTGAGGTTACCCTACACACACACACACACACACACACACACACACACACACACACATTTTTTCTCTTTATAATATTAGTATAGAAGTGTTTCTAAAACTCGAGGATCATTTCGCACGAGAAAGAATATCGGAGAAACGCTAAAGGCACAAAGAGCAACTATTTCAAGGTAGCCAACGTTTCAAAAGCAAAGACTTCTACGAGCTCAACACAATAGGCAGGTATCTTTCTAAAGCAGTTAGAGTTTTAAAACTGAAGGCAGAAACGTTCCCCTGCCTCTAAATTGAAGGGAGAATGCTACCAACAAAGAACAAGTAAAGCAAATCAAAGAATTTCGTTACTGTTTGCCCAGGTCCCCCTTTTCCCTTTGTTTAATAAAATGAATGTAGGGGTTATTTTGAAAACTGCTTTGATCTTTTCAATCAATTGTTAAGGGATGAGAAAGTCGAGTCCTGGCTAAACGAACACGTAGACACAGAGCTGCATCAGAAGAATAGCTGTAGTAACAGTTGATTTTAGTAAAAATATCTTATGTGCTGCGTTCATGTGACTTTCTCTACCAGCGCTTCCACAAACGAACCTTATCCATCAACTTCTTGTTGGTACAGATACACAATTCCTTGTAGCTATAACAACACCATAGTAGGCTAAAGCGATAGTCAATTCTTTAAAAACATTCTCGCTATCTGATGGCTTTGATATTCCATGCCCTTTGCATGATCACCAGAAAAAACAAATACCGACTTATCACTTTAAAAAATCTGATGTGATACATTCACATGAGTTTTTCTAACCTCCATCTTACTCAAGCTTATTTTTCTATCTACTATATTTTAATCCAAACAAATCTTTACAGAAACAGCTACATTACACATTTCGTTATAGATACAAAGAGAACAGCGATAGTCAAATGTTTAACAACTGGACACTATATGCTGGTCTTAAAATTCCATACTGTTTCCATGACATCGCGAGAAACAACTGAAAATTGATGGGGCTTGAAAAGGAATAAATATTGAACAATTGGAAACTTTAATAAGAGATATCTCAGAAACAGATTATGCCACACAAAAAATTATTTGTCTATTTTAAAGAGGTCTAGATTTTTTGTGTGATACGTTTTAGTCTATCGCTTAACGTTTAGAAGTTATACAAAATTCCTTCCTAATGAAGAAGGGTTCCTATTATCAGAAAATTCAAAATCTATATTTTATTTGTCATGAAAATATCTTTGATATTTTATTTAAAATAGTTAAGAGCCAGTTTTAGAAAATCAAAATTTTCCAAAAATGTTACAGGTAAACGGTAGCTGGGGGGATTTTTTCTTGAAAATATTCGTGTCGCATCCTTGGAAGATACTAAACTCAAATATCAAGTTTTGTATTCATCCGACTTTTCGTTTTTGAGTTATGATGTTCACAGACGCACACACGCGCACATGTTTCCAAAAATGCTTTATTTGGATTCAGGGCGCCTCAAAACATGTATTTTCGGTAACATCTCGACATAGAATTTGTCTGAAATACCTCACTTGCTCTACTTACTGTAAACACGTAGTAGAGAAAGTAAAGGTAACTGTATATCGGATGTTTGGCACGAAGCCGTATTGGGCTTCCTCAGAGTTAAACACCCGGTGTTAGAATAACACAGCTGGGAATTGCGGGTCTTGTGAGTTATGTTTTTATGAGAATGAATAACCATTACTATGAAAGACCGAGTTTAATTTCAGAGTGACCATCCATCTCCTGAACAAGACAAAAGAGGTCTACCTACTCCCCGTTTATTGGTTTTATGGGTCTGAAAATTCATCAAGCCGCACACGCCCCTACATGCCGCTCCTCTCTCTCGCCCTGCAAACGAAACCATTATAAAAACTGAACCCTTAAGTAAAAGATAGGTTAATATTGAAGCATATCCACACCTCCTATCCACTTAGCTAATATAACAGTATTACTTTGTCTGTCTGTGAACAGCATAATCCAAAAACGAAAAGTCGGTTAAGTACCAAACTTGGTGTTTCAGTGTCATCAAAGGATGCGACAAGAACATTTTCCAGAAAATTTTCCATAACCCAAAATATTATCGAACCCACTCACTGCCTCTCTCTACTGCGCGAGACAGACGGCAGTCGCCGGGGAAATTACGCCGACAGAGGCGGACTAAAATCCTTACCTTATAATAGATGCTGGAAATGTTGACCTTCTGCTCTCACACAGCACATACGGTTGCCGAATCATTACATGCAATAAGAGAGGTGTTTGATGACGGAATAATTAGTGTTGATTTGTGGCCCCCTCGTTCTCCTGACCTAACGAGTTGTGATTTTTTATTTAACGGGTTCTTTAAAAGACAAAGTGTATCGTTCCAATCCTCGCACACTACAGGAAAACATTGTGTAAAAAATCACAAGAATTCCTGATGCTGAGCTTCGGAGAGTGAGCGAGAATATTTATACGAGATATGCTGCATGTTTGAGAGCAGAAGGTCAACATTTTCAGCATCTATTATAAGGTAAGGATTTTAGTCCGCCTCTACTGGTGTAATTTCCCCGACGGCTGCCGGCTGTCTCGCACAGTAGGCAGAGGCCGCGAGTGGGTTCGAATATAATTTAACTACCCTATATTTGCATGAAAAAGTATTTGTTAAAAAATAGCTCTAAGTATTTTTATTAAAATACCCCATTTTGCTTTCTCTACTACGTATAGTAAGTAGGGGATGTATTGTATTCCACCCAAAAATTCGATACCGAGATTTCACCGGAAATACATGTTTTGAGACCCGCTAATTCAAAAAATGCATTTTTGGAAACATGTACGTGTGTGTGTCTGTGTGTGTGTGTGTGTCTGTCTGTGAACAGCATAACTCAGAAACGAACAGTCGGATAAACACCAAACTTGGTATTTAGGTTCATTATCTTCCAGAGATGCGACACGAAGGTTTTCAAGAAAATTCCTCCACCCCAGATTACCCTTTACATGGAAGATTTTTCGAAAATTTTAAATTTCTGAAAAATGGCTCTAGCAATTTTGATTAAAATATCATATGTTTAAGATATTTTCATGACAAATAAAATGTACATCTTGAATTTTCTGGGAATGTCTCCAAAAGTATTCTTCATTGTGAAAGACATTTCCATAACTGGTAAACCATAAGAGACAGACACTCTACTACACAAAAATGTAGATCGCGTTAAAATACACAATTTATGTCATATACATTTTTTTTGTTGAGTGAACCATTTTCGAGATATTACTTGTTATTTCCTTAAATTTTTCAATACTTATTTTCTCAAATGGGAATTCGTTATTCATCTTTTTTGTCTTGGATATGAAAAGAGTATTAATCTGTGGCAAAGGGAATGGTGCTGCACCTAGCAACCAGCTATTAAGAGATATGTATGTGCTTAAAGGCTACTGTATTTCTATATTGCCCTTGTAAATATATATTCCCCTTACATCTACAAGAAAATTAACAATAAGATAGAGTCCGCAAATGTTTATCTCGATTAACATGAAGTAGATGGAGAATAAGTGTTTGTAAAATAGTTTGTACAAGAGTAGAGAAAGTCATGTGTGTGTAACACATCAGATTTTTAAGATATTTACCTGGCAAATAAAATGTACACAGTCCAGTCATAAGTCCTGTTCTCTATGTTTATAGCTCTAAAACTTAAAAATAAAGTATTGAATGGTATTGTTACAAGTTACCATGGTAGCAGGGTTATTATTCTAAACACATTTGCTTTGTGTAGTTTCCTACATCAACCAATAAATATGTAATGGTGTGTAAATTAAAACAATTGTAGTGACCGCTCTTTATAAGTGTGGTAAGAAATCTACTGACATTTGTTTAACCAACTGTCAAGAGATTCGTTAAACCTTCCTCTATTGAACACTTACCAAAATCTGGCAGGCCACGTACCATAAGGACTTCAGGAGTGGTCAAACCAGTAAGAGAACGAATACACCGACACCCACTCCGGAAGCAAAAAATAATGGCCCAAGAGTTAAATGTATTCGCCAAATCCATGTCTCGGGTTATCAGAGAAGACCTTCGTATGAGAGCTTATCGATAGTCAGTGGGGCATTTGTTAACCTCGAACCTAAAGAAGATCAGGTACAAAAGATCAAAGAGGCTCTTACACTGGCCTGCTGAGAATGTTCATGAAAATATCCTCTCCACAGACGAGAAAATTCTCACAGTGGAGGAGAAGCACAATAAGCAAAATGATAAAACATATGCACGGAGTTCAGGGGAAGCTAAAATATCAGAGAGGGCACCACCCAGCATCAGTGATGGTTTGGTGGGGTCTGTCACATCAAGGAGTAACGTCTCTCCATTTCTGCAAACAAGGAGCCAGACGGTACCAAGAGGACATCCTAGACCCTTGAACACCACACTCTTTCAGTAAGACTCAGCCTCAGGCGAACAGCTCAAGCATGGCTCAGGGACAATGTTCCAGAATTCATTGCAGCAGAAGACTGGCCCTCTGGCAGCCCTCACCAGAACCCACTGGACTTCGGGATATCTTGGAGAGTAAGGTCTGTGCTAAACCTCACTCCAGTTTGGAATCTCCAAATCGAGATCTCGTAAACGCACACAGGAAATTCCTCTAGATGTCATCATGCTGTAGTAGCAGACTGGCCTAACAGATTAAGGTCCTGTGTAAAGGCCAGAGGTGATCATTTTGGATGACTTATAGTGCAAGAAATGTTCATTAGTCACTGACTTAAAATGCACAATTTATATCTTTTTGTGTCCTTTATTTTAAGACATATCGCTTCTTAATCATAGGACAGAACTGTGTATATCTTGAATTTTCTGGGAATAGCTTATGAAGTCCTCTTTGTTCCAAACCACTTCTGCATAATTGGTAAGAGATAGACAAAATCTTACTACACAAGACATGTAGATCTTGTTAAACGACACAGATTATGTTAAACTTTATAATGGCATTAAACGTTTCCGAGATATTCTTTGTTATTGGTATAAATTTTCAAATACTTAACCTTTTCCAAGTGGTAAACCTCTGCTCATTTTCACTTTTTCTACCATGTACCTAAAAGATGGAGAAGATTTGGGATTCAACCCAAAAATTCGGTAACGACATTTCACTGGAAATACATGTTTTGGACTTCGCTGAGTCAAAACAAGAAATAAAACTTTGAAAAACATGTTAATCTGTATATCTGTGTGCGCGCGCGTGTGTGTGTGTCGCGCGCGCAAAAGGACGATTAAATACAAACTTGGCATTTAAGTTGAACGTCTTCCAAGAATGCGACACGAAGATTTTAAAAAAAGAAAATACTCACACCGCAGAATACCTTTCACATGGAAATGTTTTGTTATTCTTATTTTTTCAAAAATGTCACTAACGATTTTCATTAAAATAGTAAAATTCCGTCGACCGCCCACTCTCACCGTGGGTTTTACTGGTTTTCCATGCTGGATGGGCGAATGCTTGGGTGGTTCCTCGTCTACCAAGATTTCCTTCCCATCTTTTCCTTTTCATTCCGTTTCCCTCTCATCTTTCAGGTGTGCTTCTAGGTTTCGTGGCGTATGGTACTGTCGGACAGATGGCGCGGATGCTTGCTCCCCGTGGACACCAGAGGGCTGCTTGGTCGACGGGTCATTCATCGCCCTATCTAGGCAGCTCCACCAGTGGGAATGTTCTTCCAGGTTGGAACATTTAGGAGTTTCCGCGCGTCTGTGTCTGCCTGCGACCTGTAAACCCCCTGTGATACTTTTACTTCATTCCTTCCTCGTGGGGGATAGCTACAGTAGATCTACCTAGGTCTCAGTGCACGAGGTGTCGATGATATGACCTGTACCTACAGTGTGCAGTTTTGTGGCTTCTGTTCCTATGGCACAAATGCTTGCTGGATCAAGTTCTCCCTCTTGTGCCACACATCATGTCACGTACACGTGCGCGCTGGCGAAACCTCTAACAGTTTTTATTACGTTCTCTGCCGCACATATATGGGTAGAGCAAGTATTGCAATTCTTTGTCAAGATGTCACCGAAACATATGGTTTAGGGTCCCCTGATACAAGGGAGGGGGCATCTCCCCCACTGCGACGTACACAGACCTACACAGAGGAAGAAGGGATGAAGTTAAGGAACCACAGGAGGCATAGGGACACGCGGGAGTCCGTAACAGTTCCATATTCCAAGATCAGTCCTACTGCTGAAACTGCCTAGAGAGGGCGATGGCCAAACAGTCCTCTGGTGTCCACGGGGAGTACTGTTTCCTTTGAGCGAGCATCCGCGCCATCTGTTCGGCACAGCAATACACACGTAACCTGAAAGATGAGAAGGAAACGCAATAAAACAGAAATGATGTAAGGGAAATTGTGTTAGATGAGAAACCACCACAGCATTCGCTTACTGACCAGGAAAAAACACGAAAACCCCAAGGTCACAATGGGCGGTCTACGGAAATCGAATCCGGGACCTCTCACGTTACCGCGGACTATCTTGCTCGGTAAGGCCCCCAGAATAAAAAAAAATATTTTTAGAAGAAGGTCCATGTGTGTGTGTGTGTGTGAGAGAGAGAGAGAGAGAGAGGTAACAGCATATCTCAAAAACTAAATGCTCGATAAAAGGCAAACTTTGGTTTTCGTTATTTTTTATTTTCTCAAAAATGAGTAACAAATTTTTATTAAAATTCCATATACTTAAAATATATACATGACAACTGATAAACTATAAGAGATAGACAAAGACTTACTGTATAAAAAATTAGGAATCTCTAAAAAAGCAATATATTTCAAATAACTTTTTTGTGGCGACAGCCATTTCCAAGATATTCCATAGCTTTTGTTTCAAATTTTTCAAACCGAAATTGGTTTTTACACGTTGTCACTATTCAGTTGTTTCTGCGATGTCATGGAAAGAATATGGAATTTCAAGGAAGAGGTAGTAGCGTTAGATGGAAGAGGTGGTTGGTGTCGGGATTGATGGGGTCATTGGGGAGCTAATGGTGTATGAAATAACAGCACCATGTTCTATAAAAACGTATCTCCTAAGTAATTTAATTAAATGAATTAAGTTAAGGGTTGTAGACCCTACAAAAGCGTCTAAGGTGCAAGAGCTTAAGTATACATTGCCACGACTTACCTGGGTACAAATCAGACACGACTTGAGGCACTTGTTAAAAGTATACCGTGTTAGGATGGGGTTCAAGACCCAAGCTTGGAGTAAACACCTAACTTCTCGTGAGATTGAGCGCGCTGAACCCACTTGCGTGGTCAATAAATACTCTCCGGAGAAACAGATGAGCAAAGTGTCGTCCTCGCTACTTAGTGTGTCTCAGTTATAACACTTTTGAAACCTGATGTAACTTCCCGGTTGTGGATCGAAAACAACGAACGGTATATAGCTACCAGCTTTTACAAATTTAACTGCCACTTCTGTTTCCCGTATCTCCCTTGCACCTACAACGAAATGTGTAAAGGAACTGTTTCTGGAAGGGTAAACGATTAACATGCGAATATTTTGTAGAAGTTATATTAAAATAAACGCTTGTATGCAGAGAAAGTCATGCAAAGGTATCACGTAATCTTTATAACCTCGTAGTCATAGAAACAACATGTAGCGACCCTCTCTTTAAGAATCTGACTACCCGTTTACCTACTGTAAAGTAGCTATATTTTACTGTATATTAATGACCTGGCCATGACTTCCTTAACGCTAAATTTACTCTTTTTGCAGATGACACAAGCCTTTTAATTGCTGGTAAAGATAAACAAGAACTTAAAGTAAACATCGATATGGCAACAGATTATGTAGTAAATTGGTTTAGCAACAACAGACTTGTCATTAATAAAAATAAAAGTGTTGCCCTAGGTTTCTATCATAAAGTTAACAAAAACTTAAATTTCGCCGAAGTTTATTTAGAAAATGAATTAATAACAACGTCTAATAAAATTACATTTCCTGGAATCTGGGTTGATATTAACCTTGACTGGGGAATCCACATTGATGTGTTATTTAAAAGATTATCCCAACATGTTTTGCATTATAAAGGGTCTTTCAACAAGAGTGTCCTATCTTTAACGTGTGATAGCTGCCGTTGTTATTGAGTTACAGCAGTCATGTGGTTACAGTTGTTACGTTCCATAGCCATGGAACGTTACAGCATGCAGCAACGCGTAGAAATTGTGAACATTTATTATCAAAATGGCTCATCTGTTCGCCAAACCTTCCGTGTATTGCGTGAAGTTTACGGTGTGCATAATCGTCCCTGCGAGAGAACGATTCGGCGTTTGATCGATATATTTGAAAGAATTAGTTCTGTCAGCGATCAAAGAACGCCTGTAGTAATCGACGTAAGCGCTCCAACGAAAACTAAGGCACCGTTAGTGAGAGTGTACGCGGGAACGGAAACAAATCAATTGCTTGTCGAGCGCAAGAATTGGGGCTTTCGCCGACCACAACTTGGCGAATTCTGCATCTGGATTTGAAGTTTCACGCTTACAAAATGGTGTTAACTCAACAACTAAAGCCCAAAAACTATAGATTGCGCCGTGTATTCGCTGACTGGGCTATGGAGCATTTGGAAGCTGACCCGGATTTTTGTCGAAAAATCATCTTCAGCGACGAACCCACTTTTGGATGTATGGTTGTGTTAACAAACCAAATTGCCGCTATTGGAGCAACCACAATCCAATGCATAATCAAAAACGACCACTTCATCCCCAAAAGGTTACTGTGTGGCGTGGATTTTGGTATGGTGGAATCATTGGTCCATATTTTTTCCAAGATGAAGATGGAGAAGCTCTAGCTGTCAATGGAGAAAGATACCGGGCTCTTATAAGGGACTATTTTTGGCCTCAATTGGATGGTATGGATCTCGGAAACATCTGGCTCCAGCAATATGGTGCCACATGTCATACTGCTCTCGAAACAATCGATCTTTTGAAGGAGAAGTTCAGAGGTTTCATCATTTCCCGTGGTGGTGATGTTAACTGGCCCCCGAGGTCATGTGATTTAACGCCGTTGGATTACTTCTTGTGGGGTTATGTTAAATCTCGAGTTTATGTCAACAAGCCAGAAACAGTAAACGATCTTATGAATAACACCACGCGTGTTATTCGTGAACTTGGACCTAATTTACGGTCTTCTGTTCATTGAAAATTTGGTCAACCGTATACGCGCAAACCAACGAAGTCGCTGCGGTCACTTCTCTTCCACACGTAATGACATTAATTATGTTCCAAAATAGAAAAGAAATAAACCTCTATCATTTATAGAACGTGTTTTATTTAAGTTCAAAGATAGGACACTCTTGTTGAAAGACCCTATATACCCCTAAAACTTCAATTAATCTTGATGTACATAAAATGGCTTACTTTGCATATTTCAATAGTCATTTATCATATGGTATAATATTCTGGGGAAAGTCCAATTACAAAAATAGAATCTTTATAATACAAAAAAGCGCAATCAGGATAATGTTAAACCTTTGCAGCAACACAAACCTTACTTCATACTGTTAAATACCTGGACTGTTCCTTAGCTATATATTTTTGAAACTCTGGTAACAATGTATAAGCAGAAAAATAGTTTTAACACAAATGCTGATATTCATGACTATAATACAACTAATAAATCTAAACTGCACATTACAGGTCATAAAAGAACCCTATATGAAAAAAGTTTATATTATAATGGCATTCAATTGATTAATAAACTCCACACACATTTAAAAAAAGTTAAAAACCTAAAAGTCTTCAAAAAATTGAAAAAAATCCAAATACAGGGTTGTTTTTATTCAGTGGAAGAATATCTAGAAATGAATTAGTTTATAAGCTTTCTTATGGAAATTAGTTTAGGTACTTACTTATGTAACGAATTTGGAATTCTGTATTTGTGTATTACATCCAATTAGACCTGTTCTTTTTGTAGTAATAACCGTATTGTTGAAATGAAACCAATATTTCTGCAGTGAACAAATTTGAGTAAAGTGTATTGTACAGCGAGATGTGTAAACGTGTAGATGGAAGAATAAGCCTTTTTAAGAATATACTTTGTGGAAGAGAGAGTAGAGAAAGTCATGCGAATACAACACATCAGAATATTTTTGTTTCGCTGTGTTAGGTTTTGTGCTATGTTTCTGTGGTTTACCTTAGCGTTAGTAAATGAGTGGCATAAGATAATAAATAAAGGTATGCTTCTTGTTTTTCAGATGTCGCTGAAAGCAGATACAAATCTATCGGCGCTAATGAGGAAGCCGAGACCAGTCGATGGCCTGTTGCCCTACATAGAGTGGGTTGTGCCCTTTTCTACACCCTACATTTTCTTCATCCTGTAAGGCTACTTCAGCTGATTGCAGGAATTTTCAATCACATCAACAACTTCACACTCTGTAAGTGACGTCTTTCAGTTTAAGAACTTATATTAGTAACAGAAGAAAGTATTGATGCTATAACAATCCGGTCCAAACCTCCAGGCGTGTCCACTAATACGACACTAGCAGTGCGGCGGACAGTAGAGCTTGCTGCTTGTAAACTCTAAAGGCCGTAGTCGTCGCTTATATGAAAAGGAGATACTTAAGCAATAAGTATTTCCTTCTGGTAAGGAAACGCTTATTACCATTTGGTATACATAGACGGTACTTAAATGCTCGGCACTCAACGCTTACTTATTTCCAATGCACATGTGGCAACATGGTTCAGCTGTTTCACAGCCACTCGGATGCGTGCAGGAATGTGTAAACGAACATGCAGTGACCACATAGCCAGCCGTCATTTGCATATCCGTTGTTGTTTTGTTCGCAACAGCTGTTGAGCACGTGGTAGAAGTTTGTGAGTTTTAAGTGGTACATTTATTAATTAGTTAACTTTAGTTTAAAATCAAGTAGACTGTAAATTTAGTTAGGGGTTTGTAGTAATAGTTATACAGTTGCATTGTTAAGTCGAAAGCGTACCAAAAGGAAAACATTTCAGCGATCAGGAAAGAAACCAATTAAAAGAGTTGGTGCTGAGATACAAAGACATCGTAGAATGCAGGCAATCGGATGCTGTGTGATGTTCTGGCCTTAAGCGATGTTTACTCGTGGACTGTTTAAAACTGAAAACCTACTTTCTAGGTAAAGTGTTGGTAGCTAGAAGTATTTACAATACGCGCACTGTGTATATGCATGCACATATGCAATTGCTGCACCATCTAGCAGTAATCAGAAAAGCAAAGTAGCCAGTAACTTACAATATTTGGCTTTAATAGAGGTTTTACACGCGAAATCGCTAAACCTCTGTTCAGGATTCTGGTAACCTAACGTATATTTGCGAATTAATGGTAAAGACGTGGAACATCGTGATCATTGCAGTCGTAGTGATTATGCAAAATAGGCAATTTGATCGACAAAAGCGCTGCAGAAATGTACTTTATTTATTGCAGAAATATGAGGCAGTATTTTTAGCACTTAAAAATATCAGTCTAATTATATAACATAAAATATAATAACAGCCCGCCTTAAAGCAATATGTTTATGTAATAATATATAAAGTGTATGTTACAATCATTGCATTATGTTTATATTGTTATGTACATGCATAATAATGCTATGTGAATGTATTACGTAATTTAATAATGTAGGAGCTGTGAGAATAGAAGCAAACTTCCTTTCGTAGCAAACACAATTATAAAGTAGAAGCCGAAAGTTGCTAACAATGAGGTTACCTTGAGACAATAATTAAATGGAAAGTTTAATAATGCTATTAATAATTCTTGGAACAATAATGTAATATTTAAAACACTTTATAAATAAATAATAAACAACTAGAAAATCTAAAAGTTAAATAAAAGTATTCTATTGGAGTACAATTAGGGACTTCAAATAAAGTAAAAGTATAAATTTAGGCGGTAGAAGCCAGACGCTAGAAGACAGCGTACCCAACCAGATGCTACTAGACAGCGTTCCCGAGCAGTTCGATACGTATTCAGTGTGAGATATAAAAATTCATTAGAGCGTGAACAATATAAAGTTTATGTGTTAAAAAGTACAAGTAACAATAATCTTACAGTTCTACAGTAGGATAAATCAGTGAAGTGTTATTTTATCGTGTGAAGGAATAATAAAAGGATTGAAGTAAAAACATTATAATTTGTGTAAGCCTTCATTCTTTAGCCGCACCGTGTTTCTGCAAATTAACACTGGCGCAGCCGAGGCAAACATAAATATATAATATTTAAAGAAACATTAAAATTCAAAGTTGATTTTTTATAAGTGAGGCGAAGGCCACCGAAAACTTAGTATCGTACAATAAATCTACTTCAAATATTTCCGCATTTTCTTTTTTAGAATTTTATTAATAATTATGAATAAATGCAGCGGAATCTCGTTCTCTAGGGATCCAAGAATTTTGGACAACATAGATAGGAAAACGTCTGAACAAAAACATATGGATAGTGTTATAGCACTGAGATTCTATACATTATCTTTTCAAGTAAGGCTGTCTTACGT
The DNA here is from genome assembly GCA_030765065.1 of Deroplatys truncata. NCBI lineage: Eukaryota > Metazoa > Arthropoda > Insecta > Mantodea > Mantidae > Deroplatys > Deroplatys truncata. Next base: position 305,014,606 of record CM060981.1, on the reverse strand, counting down.
TGCGACTTCATAATCTCTGTTTGTTAAGGTTACGTGTTTAGCAGAGACATTAGACTATTACATTAGCGACTTTGGTAAATCGATATCGCTTCTTAAATTGAGCATCCCTATACGTTTCAAGTGAATTCTGGAAATCATCAAATACATTTACTGGTGCGCAGTACAACTTCGTTAGAAAATTCCATATACTCCACGAAATCGCTGTTATCGTTAACCCCCGTTGTAGGCAGCTGATGCAAGTTGGCGTCTGCTCTCCTTATTGTATATAAGGGCAGGTCGGAGCTTCCTCATACGAATAAGCATTTCCTTATTCGCGTTAAAGAGTAGCGTCTGTGATGGGTGCTTAAGGATTTCCTTATAATAAGCGACGACTATGAATTCAACCATTAATGCAATATCGTGTGCACGCACATATACTTCATATTATAGAAAAGCAACAAGTAGCTAAGATAAAATGTTCTATAAATGATAGAGGTTTATTTCTTTTTTGTATTTTGGAACATAATTAATGCCATTACGTGTGGAAGAGAAGTGACCGCCGCGACTTCGTTGGATTGCGCGTATACGGTTCACCCAATTTTCAATGAACAGAAAACCGTAAATTAGCTTCAACTTCACGAATAACACGCGTGATGTTATTCATAAGATCATTTACTGTTTCTGGCTTGTTGACATAAACTCGAGATTTAACATAACCCCTCAAGAAGTAATCCAACGGCGTTAAATCGCATGACCTCGGGGGCCAGTTAATAGCACCGCCACGGGAAATGATGAAACCTCTGAACTTCTCCTTCAAAAGATCGATTGTTTCGAGAGCAGTATGACATGTGGCACCATCTTGCTGGAACCATATGTTTCTGAGATCCATACAATCCAATTGAGGCCAAAAATGATCCCTTATAAGAGCCCGGTATCTTTCTTCATTGACAGTTAGAGCTTCTCCATCTTCATCTTGGAAAAAATATGGACCAATGATTCCACCATACCAAAATCCACACCACACAGTAACCTTTTGGGGATGAAGTGGTCGTTCTTGAATCTGAATTGGATTGTAATTTCTCCAAAAGCGCAAATTTTGTTTGTTAACACAACCATTCATCCAAAACTGGGCTTCGTCGCTGAAGATGATTTTTCGACAAAAATCCGGACCAGCTTCCAATTGCTCCACAGCCCAGTCAGCGAATACACGGCGCAACCTTGGTCGTTGTGCTTTAGTTCTTGAGTTAACACCATTTTTTAAGCGTGAAACTTCAAATCCAGATGCAGAATTCGCCAAGTTGTGGTTTGCGAAAGCCCCAATTCTTGCTCTCGACGAGCAATTGATTTGTTTCCGTTCTCGCGTACACTCTCACTAACGGCGCCTATGTTTTCGTTGGAGCGCTTACATCGATTACGTACAGGCGTTCTTTGATCGCTGACAGAACCACTTCTTTCAAATTTATCGATCAAACGCCGAATCGTTCTCTCGCAGGGAGGATTATGCACACCGTAAGCTTCACGCAATACACGGAAGGTTTGGCGACCACATGATCCATTTTGATAATAAATTTTCACAATTTCTACGCGTTGCTGAATGCTGTAACGTTCCATAGCTATTTGTCAATAACAACTGTAAAAAATTTCTGCTGTAACTCAATAACAACGGCAGCTATCACATGTTTAAGATAGGTCACTCTTGTTGAAAGACCCTTTAATAATGCGTAAATTGTGGAGAAAATTATTAAACAAGCTACCAATTACATTGTTCCCATTGCAACCAAAGCTTTTATTTGAAACAAAGGAAATTGTTCATGCAGCTAAAGAAGATAACTGCCTTACAAAAAAGATATGTGCTACATTCACATGACTTTCTGTGACCTCTATCATTTATTAGTGGAATGCAATTTATTCTTACGAAAGCTTATTTTCCTATCTTCCTCATTTCAATAGATATAAACATTTATAGAAACAGCTACATTACACATTTTTCGTTATAGATACAAAGAGAACAGCGATAGTCAAATGTTTAAAAACTGGACGCTATATGCTGGCCTTAAAATTACATATCGTTTCCATGATCTCGTCAGAAAGACCTGAAAATCGACAGGACTTTAAACGAATGACAAGTATTGAACAACGGAAACATTAACAACGGATATCTTGAAAATGGCTTATTCCATAAAAAACTTAGTTGAAGTAAATCGTGTATTTTAAAGACACCAACATTTTTTGTGTAGTACATTATCATCTATCGCTTAACATTTACCAGTCATGCACGATTGTTTAAAATTATTTCACCCCAGGACTTCCTAGGCTATGCCAGAAAATTCAAGATATACATTTTATATATCATGTAAATATTTTTAATATATGGCGTTTTAATTAAAATCGGTAGAGCGACTTTTGAGAAAATAAAAATTTTCCCGAAATTGTCCACTTAAATGGTAAGATTGTGGTGTGGATATTTTCTTGAAAGTGTTCATGTTGAATCTTTGGAAGATAAGAAGACTTTCTAAAAGTGTTGTCCAGCTGATTGTAGTGATTCTTGGTCGACTGATGTTGTTGGCCACCGGAACGTTTTCTGGGAAAATTTCTTCCCGTATTCAGTGTAGGAGGTCGACTTGAAGATGCTGAACTTGGTGTTCACCCAACTTTCTTTTCCTCTGCTTGCTATAGGTAAGATGGAGCGAGGTGGCGCTGTGGTAAGTGTGCGATTTTAATTAGGGAGGTACCAGTTTCGATCTTCGGCGACCGCCCAATGCGTTTTTCGTGGTTTCCCCGGGACAGTAGGTGAATTGCGAAGTGGTTCATCTTCTACCGGAACTCCTGTCCCTCATTTGCTGTACACACCATCTCCTTCATTGTCATGTGTTTCAGGGTTGTAGGACAAGGCGACGGTCTTCGGCGGGTTGCGGTTGAGCACTGGATGTGGGATTTGTAGAGGTTTCTTCCTTGGCGAGATTGCTCAGTTGGGACCCGCCTGCGAGTGAACCCCACTAGCGCAGGGACCGCTGGGGGACTGGAGGCTGGGTGGCTCCGGGCTGCGTCGGATGTTAGGGACCTCGTTCATTGTTGGGCATTTCGTTTTCCAGATCCGGTAGCCCTTCGGGTCTCTCCCTCCTACGAGGGGTCGCGGTAGAAGCAAAACTGGCCATTGCGGTCTACTTGCAGTGCTCTGTTGCGGGAGTTCTGTTTGCCCGTACATTCGACCACAGGTAAGGAGCGGCTTATCCTCCAGGAAACAAACATGGTCAACTGTTTATTAGAAAACCACGTAAGAAAGCTGAAAGTTTATTATATGTAACAGACCAGCTGAGAACAATTACTGCATTTCTCACAGAACATGGTCCTATGGAAAAGCATCTTAACACGATGGCAGTGTTTCAGGGTAACTGAGATTGCAGCTTGTGCAAGAAACAGCGAGCACATTACATGCTCCTGTGAGGCTTTGGCTTAAAGAAGATATACTGTTTCTGGGAAAAGTTTTTAGAACCAGGAGAATTTGAAACCATATCTGCTACGAGACTGTATTGCTTGGTAAAGGGTGCAGGCAGAATGACTTGACTTTTAAACCATACAGGTGGCACAATAAGCCCATGTGTGTCCGAAGCAATAACGGGAATCTGTATGGTATGAGACAAGACAAAGGTGGTAGTAGTAGACAAAGTAAAGGCTGCAGGAATGAGGCTTGGTCTACTGTTGCACTCCAGCGCTCCTTATACAAGACTGAGTGGCGCAACTCAGAGGGAGAGTTGCTCGGACAGATCTCGCCATTAACACAGAGCATCACGGACTTGGTCTACTGTTGCACGCCAGCGCTCCATATACAAGACTGAGTGGCACAACCCTGAGGGAGAGTTGTTCAGACAGATCTCGCTATTAACACAGAGCATCACGGACTTGGTCTACTGTTGCACGCCAGCGCTCCATATACAAGACTGAGTGGCACAACCCTGAGGGAGAGTTGCTCGGACAGATCTCGCCATTAACACACAACATCACGGACTTGGTCTACTGTTGCACGCCAGCGCTCCTTATACAAGACTGAGTGGCACAACCCTGAGGGAGAGTTGCTCGGACAGATCTCGCCATTAACACACAGCATCACGGACTTGGTCTACTGTTGCAGGCCAGCGCTCCTTATACAAGACTGAGTGGCACAACCCTGAGGGAGAGTTGCTCGGACAGATCTCGCCATTAACAAAGAGCATCACGGACTTGGTCTACTGTTGCAGGCCAGCGCTCCTTATACAAGACTGAGTGGCACAACCCTGAGGGAGAGTTGCTGGGACAGATCTCGCCATTAACACACAGCATCACGGACTTGGTCTACTGTTGCACGCCAGCGCTCCTTATACAAGACTGAGTGGCACAACCCTGAGGGAGAGTTGCTCGGACAGATCTCGCCATTAACACAGAGCATCACGGACTTGGTCTACTGTTGCACGCCAGCGCTCCTTATACAAGACTGAGTGGCACAACTCAGAGGGAGAGTTGTTCGGACAGATCTCGCCATTAACACAGAGCATCACGGACTTGGTCTATTGTTGCACGCCACCGCTCCTTATACAAGACTGAGTGGCGCAACCCAGAGGGAGAGCTGCTCGGACAGATCTCAGCATTAACACAGAGCATCACGGACTTGGTCTATTGTTGCACGCCAGCGCTCCTTATACAAGACTGAGTGGCGCAACCCAGAGGGAGAGTTGCTGGGACAGATCTCGCCATTAACACACAACTTCACGGACTTGGTCTATTGTTGCACGCCAGCGCTCCTTATACAAGACTGAGTGGCACAACCCAGAGGGAGAGTTGCTCGGACAGATCTCGCTATTAACACAGAGCATCACGGACTTGGTCTATTGTTGCACGCCAGCGCTCCTTATACAAGACTGAGTGGCGCAACTCAGAGGGAGAGTTGCTCGGACAGATCTCGCTATTAACTCAGAGCATCACGGACTTGGTCTACTGTTGCACGCCACCGCTCCTTATACAAGACTGAGTGGCGCAACCCAGAGGGAGAGTTGCTGGGACAGATCTCGCTATTAACACAGAGCATCACGGACTTGGTCTCCTGTTGCACGCCACCGCTCCTTATACAAGACTGAGTGGCGCAACCCAGAGGGAGAGTTGCTCGGACAGATCTCGCTATTAACACAGAGCATCACGGACTTGGTCTACTGTGCAGGCCAGCGCTCCTTATACAAGACTGAGTGGCACAACCCTGAGGGAGAGTTGCTCGGACAGATCTCGCTATTAACACAGAGCATCACGGACTTGGTCTCCTGTTGCACGCGAGCGCTCCTTATACAAGACTGAGTGGCGCAACCCAGAGGGAGAGTTGCTGGGACAGATCGCGCCTTTAACACACAACATCACGGACTTGGTCTACTGCTGTACGCCAGCGCTCCTTATACAAGACTGAGTGGCGCAACCCAGAGAGAGTGTTGCTCGGACAGATCTCGCTATTAACACAGAGCATCACGGACTAGGTCTACTGCTGCACGCCAGCGCTCCTTATACAAGACTGAGTGGCACAACTCAGAGGGAGAGTTGCTCGGACAGATCTCGCCATTAACACACAACATCACGGACTTGGTCTCCTGCTGCACGCCAGCGCTCCTTATACAAGACTGAGTGGCACAACCCAGAGGGAGTGTTGCTCGGACAGATCTCGCTATTAACACAGAGCATCACAGACGTGGTCTCCTGTTGCACGCGAGCGCTCCTTATACAAGAGTGAGTGGCACAACCCAGAGGGAGTGTTGCTCGGACAGATCTCGCTATTAACACAGAGCATCACGGACTAGGTCTACTGCTGCACGCCAGCGCTCCTTATACAAGACTGAGTGGCACAACCCTGAGGGAGAGTTGCTCGGACAGATCTCGCTATTAACACAGAGCATCACAGACGTGGTCTCCTGTTGCACGCGAGCGCTCCTTATACAAGACTGAGTGGCACAACCCAGAGGGAGTGTTGCTCGGACAGATCTCGCTATTAACACAGAGCATCACGGACGTGGTCTCCTGTTGCAGGCCAGCGCTCCTTATACAAGACTGAGTGGAACAACCCAGAGGGAGTGTTGCTCGGACAGATCTAGCTATTAACACAGAGCATCACGGACTTGGTCTATTGTTGCACGCCACCGCTCCTTATACAAGACTGAGTGGCGCAACCCAGAGGGAGAGCTGCTCGGACAGATCTCAGCATTAACACAGAGCATCACGGACTTGGTCTATTGTTGCACGCCAGCGCTCCTTATACAAGACTGAGTGGCGCAACCCAGAGGGAGAGTTGCTGGGACAGATCTCGCCATTAACACACAACTTCACGGACTTGGTCTATTGTTGCACGCCAGCGCTCCTTATACAAGACTGAGTGGCACAACCCAGAGGGAGAGTTGCTCGGACAGATCTCGCTATTAACACAGAGCATCACGGACTTGGTCTATTGTTGCACGCCAGCGCTCCTTATACAAGACTGAGTGGCGCAACTCAGAGGGAGAGTTGCTCGGACAGATCTCGCTATTAACTCAGAGCATCACGGACTTGGTCTACTGTTGCACGCCACCGCTCCTTATACAAGACTGAGTGGCGCAACCCAGAGGGAGAGTTGCTGGGACAGATCTCGCTATTAACACAGAGCATCACGGACTTGGTCTCCTGTTGCACGCCACCGCTCCTTATACAAGACTGAGTGGCGCAACCCAGAGGGAGAGTTGCTCGGACAGATCTCGCTATTAACACAGAGCATCACGGACTTGGTCTACTGTGCAGGCCAGCGCTCCTTATACAAGACTGAGTGGCACAACCCTGAGGGAGAGTTGCTCGGACAGATCTCGCTATTAACACAGAGCATCACGGACTTGGTCTCCTGTTGCACGCGAGCGCTCCTTATACAAGACTGAGTGGCGCAACCCAGAGGGAGAGTTGCTGGGACAGATCGCGCCTTTAACACACAACATCACGGACTTGGTCTACTGCTGTACGCCAGCGCTCCTTATACAAGACTGAGTGGCGCAACCCAGAGAGAGTGTTGCTCGGACAGATCTCGCTATTAACACAGAGCATCACGGACTAGGTCTACTGCTGCACGCCAGCGCTCCTTATACAAGACTGAGTGGCACAACTCAGAGGGAGAGTTGCTCGGACAGATCTCGCCATTAACACACAACACCACGGACTTGGTCTCCTGCTGCACGCCAGCGCTCCTTATACAAGACTGAGTGGCACAACCCAGAGGGAGTGTTGCTCGGACAGATCTCGCTATTAACACAGAGCATCACAGACGTGGTCTCCTGTTGCACGCGAGCGCTCCTTATACAAGAGTGAGTGGCACAACCCAGAGGGAGTGTTGCTCGGACAGATCTCGCTATTAACACAGAGCATCACGGACTAGGTCTACTGCTGCACGCCAGCGCTCCTTATACAAGACTGAGTGGCACAACCCTGAGGGAGAGTTGCTCGGACAGATCTCGCTATTAACACAGAGCATCACAGACGTGGTCTCCTGTTGCACGCGAGCGCTCCTTATACAAGACTGAGTGGCACAACCCAGAGGGAGTGTTGCTCGGACAGATCTCGCTATTAACACAGAGCATCACGGACGTGGTCTCCTGTTGCAGGCCAGCGCTCCTTATACAAGACTGAGTGGAACAACCCAGAGGGAGTGTTGCTCGGACAGATCTAGCTATTAACACAGAGCATCACGGACTAGGTCTACTGCTGCACGCCAGCGCTCCTTATACAAGACTGAGTGGCACAACCCAGAGGGAGAGTTGCTCGGACAGATCTCGCTATTAACACACAACATCACGGACTTGGTCTCCTGTTGCACGCCAGCGCTCCTTATACAAGACTGAGTGGCACAACCCAGAGGGAGAGTTGCTCGGACAGATCTCGCTATTAACACAGAGCATCACGGACTAGGTCTACTGCTGCACGCCAGCGCTCCTTATACAAGACTGAGTGGCGCAACCCAGAGGGAGAGTTGCTCGGACAGATCTCGCTATTAACACAGAGCATCACGGACTTGGTCTACTGTTGCACGCCAGCGCTCCTTATACAAGACTGAGTGGCACAACTCAGAGGGAGAGTTGCTCGGACTGATCTCGCCATTAACACACAACATCACGGACCTGGTCTACTGTTGCAGGCCAGCGCTCCTTATACAAGACTGAGTGGCGCAACTCAGAGGGAGAGTTGCTCGGACAGATCTCGCCATTAACACACAACATCACGGACCTGGTCTATTGTTGCACGCCAGCGCTCCTTATACAACACTGAGTGGCGCAACTCAGAGGGAGAGTTGCTCAGACAGATCTCGCCATTAACACAGAGCATCACGAAATTGGTCTACTGTTGCACGCCACCGCTCCTTATACAAGACTGAGTGGCGCAACCCAGAGCGAGAGTTGCTCGGACAGATCTCGCCATTAACACAGAGCATCACGGAATTGGTCTACTGTTGCACGCTAGCGCTCCTTATACAAGACTGAGTGGCACAACCCTGAGGGAGAGTTGCTCGGACAGATCTCGCCATTAACACACAACATCACGGACTTGGTCTAATGTTGCACGCCAGCGCTCCTTATACAAGACTGAGTGGCGCAACTCAGAGGGAGAGTTGCTCGGACAGATCTCGCCATTAACACAGAGCATCACGGACTTGGTCTACTGTTGCACGCCAGCGCTCCTTATACAAGACTGAGTGGCACAACTCAGAGGGAGAGTTGCTCGGACAGATCTCGCCATTAACACACAACATCACGGACTTGGTCTAATGTTGCACGCCAGCGCTCCTTATACAAGACTGAGTGGCACAACTCAGAGGGAGAGTTGCTCGGACAGATCTCGCCATTAACACAGAGCATCACGGACGTGGTCTCCTGTTGCACGCCAGCGCTCCTTATACAAGACTGAGTGGCACAACCCAGAGGGAGAGTTGCTCGGACAGATCTCGCCATTAACACAGAGCATCACGGACCTGGTCTATTGTTGCACGCCAGCGCTCCTTATACAAGACTGAGTGGCACAACCCAGAGGGAGAGTTGCTGGGACAGATCTCGCCATTAACACAGAGCATCACGGACGTGGTCTCCTGTTGCACGCCAGCGCTCCTTATACAAGACTGAGTGGCACAACCCAGAGGGAGAGTTGCTCGGACAGATCTCGCCATTAACACAGAGCATCACGGACGTGGTCTCCTGTTGCACGCCAGCGCTCCTTATACAAGACTGAGTGGCACAACCCAGAGGGAGAGTTGCTCGGACAGATCTCGCCATTAACACAGAGCATCACGGACGTGGTCTCCTGTTGCACGCCAGCGCTCCTTATACAAGACTGAGTGGCACAACCCAGAGGGAGAGTTGCTCGGACAGATCTCGCTATTAACACACAACATCACGGACTTGGTCTCCTGTTGCACGCCAGCGCTCCTTATACAAGACTGAGTGGCACAACCAAGAGGGAGAGTTGCTGGGACAGATCTCGCCATTAACACAGAGCATCACGGACCTGATCTATTGTTGCACGCCAGCGCTCCTTATACAAGACTGAGTGGCACAACCCAGAGGGAGAGTTGCTGGGACAGATCTCGCCATTAACACAGAGCATCACGGACGTGGTCTCCTGTTGCACGCCAGCGCTCCTTATACAAGACTGAGTGGCACAACCCAGAGGGAGAGTTGCTGGGACAGATCTCGCCATTAACATAGAGCATCACGGACCTGATCTATTGTTGCACGCCAGCGCTCCTTATACAAGAGTGAGTGGCACAACCCTGAGGGAGAGTTGCTCGGACAGATCTCGCCATTAACACACAACATCACGGACTTGGTCTCCTGTTGCACGCCAGCGCTCCTTATACAAGACTGAGTGGCGCAACCCAGAGATAGAGTTACTCGGACAGATCTCGCCATTAACACAGAGCATCACGGACTTGGTCTCCTGCTGCACGCCAGCGCTCCTTATACAAGACTGAGTGGCGCAACCCAGAGGGAGAGTTACTCGGACAGATCTCGCTATTAACACACAACATCACGGACTAGGTCTACTGTTGCAGGCCAGCGCTCCTTATACAAGACTGAGGGGCGCAACTCAGAGGGAGAGTTGCTCGGACAGATCTCGCTATTAACACAGAGCATCACGGACTTGGTCTACTGTTGCAGGCCAGCGCTCCTTATACAAGACTGAGTGGCACAACTCAGAGGGAGAGTTGTTCGGACAGATCTCGCCATTAACACAGAGCATCACGGACCTGGTCTACTGTTGCACGCCAGCGCTCCTTATACAAGACTGAGTGGCACAACCCAGAGGGAGAGTTGTTCGGACAGATCTCGCCATTAACACACAACATCACGGACTTGGTCTACTGTTGCAGGTCAGCGCTCCTTATACAAGACTGAGTGGCACAACTCAGAGGGAGAGTTGCTCGGACAGATCTCGCCATTAACACAGAGCATCACGGACTTGGTCTCCTGTTGCACGCCAGCGCTCCTTATACAAGACTGAGTGGCACAACTCAGAGGGAGAGTTGCTCGGACAGATCTCGCTATTAACACAGAGCATCACGGACTTGGTCTACTGTTGCAGGCCAGCGCTCCTTATACAAGACTGAGTGGCACAACTCAGAGGGAGAGTTGTTCGGACAGATCTCGCCATTAACACAGAGCATCACGGACTTGGTCTACTGTTGCAGGCCAGCGCTCCTTATACAAGACTGAGTGGCACAACTCAGAGGGAGAGTTGCTCGGACAGATCTCGCCATTAACACACAACATCACGGACTTGGTCTCCTGTTGCACGCTAGCGCTCCTTATACAAGACTGAGTGGCGCAACCCAGAGGGAGAGTTGCTCGGACAGATCTCGCCATTAACACACAACATCACGGACCTGGTCTATTGTTGCACGCCAGCGCTCCTTATACAAGACTGAGTGGCACAAGCCATAGGGAGAGTTGCTGGGACAGATCTCGCTATTAACACACAGCATCACGGACTTGGTCTCCTGTTGCACGCCAGCGCTCCTTATACAAGACTGAGTGGCACAACTCAGAGGGAGAGTTGCTCGGACAGATCTCGCTATTAACACAGAGCATCACGGACTTGGTCTACTGTTGCACGCCAGCGCTCCTTATACAAGACTGAGTGGCACAACTCAGAGGGAGAGTTACTTGGACAGATCTCGCTATTAACACACAACATCACGGACTTGGTCTACTGTTGCAGGCCAGCGCTCCTTATACAAGACTGAGTGGCACAACTCAGAGGGAGAGTTGCTCGGACAGATCTCGCTATTAACACACAACATCACGGACTTGGTCTACTGTTGCAGGCCAGCGCTCCTTATACAAGACTGAGTGGCACAACTCAGAGGGAGAGTTGCTCGGACAGATCTCGCCATTAACACAGAGCATCACGGAGTTGGTCTACTGTTGCACGCCAGCGCTCCTTATACAAGACTGAGTGGCACAACCCAGAGGGAGAGTTGTTCGGACAGATCTCGCCATTAACACAGAGCATCACGGACTAGGTCTACTGTTGCACGCCAGCGCTCCTTATACAAGACTGAGTGGCACAACCCAGAGGGAGAGTTGCTCGGACAGATCTCGCCATTAACACAGAGCATCACGGACTTGGTCTCCTGTTGCACGCCAGCGCTCCTTATACAAGACTGAGTGGCACAACCCTGAGGGAGAGTTGCTCGGACAGATCTCGCTATTAACACAGAGCATCACGGACTTGGTCTCCTGTTGCACGCCAGCGTTCCTTATACAAGACTGAGTGGCACAACTCAGAGGGAGAGTTGCTCGGACAGATCTCGCTATTAACACAGAGCATCACGGACTTGGTCTCCTGTTGCACGCCAGCGCTCCTTATACAAGACTGAGTGGCGCAACCCAGAGGGAGAGTTGTTCGGACAGATCTCGCCATTAACACACAGCATCACGGACTTGGTCTACTGTTGCAGGCCAGCGCTCCTTATACAAGACTGAGTGGCGCAACCCAGAGGGAGAGTTGCTGGGACAGATCTCGCCATTAACACAGAGCATCACGGACTTGGTCTCCTGTTGCACGCCAGCGCTCCTTATACAAGACTGAGTGGCACAACTCAGAGGGAGAGTTGCTCGGACAGATCTCGCCATTAACACACAGCATCACGGACTTGGTCTACTGTTGCAGGCGAGCGCTCCTTATACAAGACTGAGTGGCACAACCCAGAGGGAGAGTTGTTCGGACAGATCTCGCTATTAACACACAACATCACGGACCTGGTCTACTGTTGCAGGCCAGCGCTCCTTATACAAGACTGAGTGGCACAACCCAGAGGGAGAGTTGTTCGGACAGATCTCGCCATTAACACAGAGCATCACGGACTTGGTCTACTGTTGCAGGCCAGCGCTACTTATACAAGACTGAGTGGCACAACTCAGAGGGAGAGCAGCTCGGACAGATCTCGCCATTAACACAGAGCATCACGGACCTGGCGGCTGTCAACCGCAGTTGAGGGGACCGGACGTTGTGAAGGACTTATATGGATATGGAAACTACGTAACATTGGACAAAACGGGGCGCCGTGGTAGTGCAGTGATTTCGGTTCCAGCTGTCATACTGAGGGTATAGGGTTTGATTCCTGGCTCTGTCGACCCTATCCACACCTTCAGCTCTGACTTGCTCATGTGGAGTATTTCCAAGGTTCAGGGTCCAGGTCCCTTCATTCCACCGGCATACTCATCATCACCCTACATTGGAGAGAACGGATTCTGCCTGTTGAGAGTCTACACGTCAGAAATAGGTCCAGTCATCGCATGGCGGAATGAAGTATTCCCCGAAGCTCATAGGCCACATGGGAAGCGTTAGTAACGACGACATGTCACAATAACAAAACACTACGTAATTATAAGATAAATATAGCATTCGAATCTATTCGATATAGCCATATTTTTTTTACGATGTACAGCGGGCAGAGGAACTACTGTATTCTATCCAAACTTTCTGTCGAGATATCACCACAAATAACATTTTGAGGGCCGCTCAATAAAAAGACATTTTTATACAAAGTTCTGTGTGTGTGTGTGTGTGTGTGTGTGTGTGAACATCCTAAGTGTAGAATGTCTTTGCGAGATGGACACCACTTTCAACAACACTTGTAACAAAGTTAGGACTCGTTACACATATGTTACTAACACTCGTGAGTAAGTAACGCGGAAGTTACGAAACGGAAAATCCCGCAGTGTGGTAACTGTGTGCGGCCCGCGGCCTTGGCATAAAACGAAGGCACTGTACTATATTTAGTTTGTTTAAAGCTACGATAGAATTATATTATGTTCATAATAAACATATTCAAACACACGTCAGCCTTGGTGTAAGCGCCTCTCAGTGTCAGCATGGACACGTATTAACGTTACTGCTGACACGATTTATCGCTTCTTTTAAAACTTCTGGATTTCCATTTCGTATACCTTGACTTTGTTTATTCTCATATAAAAAGCTTTCAGAGAACGATCTCGCCGGCCACCGAATGCAACCATCATCCGGGCTGTACGTTGTTGAGGTTTTCTTTAACTTCACTAGAATAATGGGATGGTGTACTAATGTGCCGAAAGGAGTGATTTATAGCTATTTATATTGTAGCGTTTTATAGAAGATTGTCAATATTCAGCCCATGCTGGAATATTTGCCAACATTCCTAGAGCCAAATAAACTGGCCCAATGATGTCTCCCAGAACGCTGCACTTCACATTAAGCCTTGCCTATATTATTAGTTCTTCTATACCGCTGTGCGTTAAATAAAATTAATAGAATTGATGAAATGAAACTAGTATTAGTGTCAACACCCCACTGAGCCACGTGTGATGTCTAACCAGTGAGGATTCTGAGGATTCCAATAATGGAGATTAGGTTACTTTGCATTAGAGCCATTAACGAAATTATATTCATTTTCCAAGAAATCCAGAGTTTTGTCTATTTTTTAAGAGCCTTCTGTAAACAGATACGCGATTCTGGAAATTGCCTCCATAAAGCTGTTGATATAGTGCAGTTTGTAATATCTGGAATGATCCATCATTTGTTAATTGCACCTCTGTACGTCGAATAACGTGCACAGAAGGCAGACGTCACTTCGGAAAACGTTCACTATACAGCCTTAGAGCCTCGGCAGCATTTATAGTTCTCTTAAAAACAATTTATATCCAATAACGTTTTGGTGGCATCAATAATTTTCGAAATATCGATTCTTATTGATTTGAATTCTTCAACACTTTGTCATTTTTCGAAGCCGTATCATGCCGTTGTTTCTCGTGATGTCCCGTAAACAGTACAGCATATACGTATCCACTATTAAAAACCGACTATCCCCCGTATACCCACAACGAAATATATAACGAAACTATTCCTGCAAACGTTCATCTGATTCACATTAAGTGGATAGAAAAAAATCTGACTTGTTGCACTGACATGAATTTCTCTACTCTTGTACAAACTATTTTCACAAACGCTTATTCTCCATATGCTCCATGTTAATCGAGATGTTAATCTTATTGCTAATTTTCTTGTAGATGCAAGGGGAATATGGTAGGCTTTAAGCGATAGTCAAATGTTTTAAGAGCTGGTTGCTATGTGGAGTATTCCATTCTCTTTGCATGTCCAGGACATAAAAAATGAATAACGAATTTGAGTAAAAGTATATAAGTATTGCAAAATTTAAGGGAATAACAAGCCATATCTCGAAAACTGTTACTCAACAAAAAAAACGTATATCTACATCTACAAGAAAATTAGCAATAAGATTGACATCTCGATATCTCGATTAACATGAAGCATATGGAGAATAAGCGTTTGTAAAAATAGTTTGTACAAGAGTAGAGAAAGTCATGTGAGTGTAACACATCAGATTTTTTTATCTTCTATATGCAAGAGTATTAATCTGTGGCAAAGGGAATGGTGCTGCACCTAACAACCAGCTATTAAGAGATATGTATGTGCTTAAAGGCTACTGTATTTATATATTGCCCTTGTAAATATATATTCCCCTTACATCTACAAGAAACTTAGCAATAGGATAGAGTCTGCAAATGTTTATCTCGATTAACATGAAGTAGATGGAGAATAAGCGTTTGTAAAAATAGTTTGTACAAGAGTAGAGAAAGTCATGTGAGTGTAACACATCAGATTTTTTTATCGTCTATATGCAAGAGTATTAATCTGTGGCAAAGAGAATGGTGCGGCACCTAACAACCAGCTATTAAGAGATATGTATGTGCTTAAAGGCTACTGTATTTCTATATTGCCCTTGTAAATACATATTCCCCTTGCATCTACAAGAAAATTAGCAATAAGATTGACATCTCTTTATCTCGATTAACATGAAGCATATGGAGAATAAGCGTTTGTAAAAATAGTTTGTGCAAGAGTAGAGAAAGTCATGTGAGTGTAACACATCAGATTTTTTTATCTTCTATATGCAAGAGTATTAATCTGTGGCAAAGAGAATGGTGCTGCACCTAACAACCAGCTATTAAGAGATATGTATGTGCTTAAAGGCTACTGTATTTCTATATTGCCCTTGTAAATATATATTCCCCTTACATCTACAAGAAACTTAGCAATAGGATAGAGTCTGCAAATGTTTATCTCGGTTAACATGAAGTAGATGGAGAATAAGCGTTTGTAAAAATAGTTTGTACAAGAGTAGAGAAAGTCATGTGAGTGTAACACATCAGATTTTTTTATCTTCTATATGCAAGAGTATTAATCTGTGGCAAAGAGAATGGTGCTGCACCTAGCAACCAGCTATTAAGAGATATGTGCTTAAAGGCTACTGTATTTCTATATTGCCCTTGTAAATATATATTCCCCTTACATCTACAAGAAACTTAGCAATAAGATAGAGTCTGCAAATGTTTATCTCGATTAACATGAAGTAGATGGAGAATAAGCGTTTGTAAAAATAGTTTGTACAAGAGTAGAGAAAGTCATGTGAGCGTAAGACATCAGTTTTTTTTAAATGTTCCTGTGGCATCCTTTTTTGTTTCAAGTTCCCTTGATTACCCAGTTTATTTTACTTTACCACGTATTACCGCAATTACACATACAACACAAACATACATGCACATGACGGGACTGGAACCCGCGACCCTCAGCCTGGCGGAGCGCCGAAGCTATGCGCTCCAACGACTAGGACTACGAGGGTCAGTATACTTGGAAGATACCAAACTCAAATACTAAGTTTTGTATTTATCGTACTTTTGGTTTTTGAGCTTGTTGTTCACAGACAGGCAGACAGACATATACGGACAGGTTTCCAAAAATGCTTTATGTGGATTCAGGGCACCTCAATCAAAACATGTGTTTCCGGTGAAAGCTCGGTATTGAATTTTTGGTTGGAATACAATATTTCCTCTACTTACTTTATGTAGTAGAGAAAGTAATAAATATTTATAAGAAGAGTTTTTAAAAGCTATATGAGAAAATGAAGGTCATGTGAATGTAACATATTATAATTTGTTTATAGTGCTATTTAGCTTTTTCTCGCGATGTCATAGAAAAAGTATAGAATTTCAAGGCCACCATGCGGCGACCCGCTTTTAAGCATCTGATTATCTAGTGTTTCCTGTATGCCCCTTGTAGTTATAATTAAATGTGTATTGCAACCCTTTCTGTAGAGATGTATCTCGATTACTGCTTATACATCAGTCAGAATCGAACTGAACACACAGTTTTAAAGCATGCTCTCAAAAACTAATAAATGTAAGTTTCTTTATCTCCTACGTTCATTTTTTTTTATTCACATAATTTCTACTTCGTTTCGACTAGGGATCTAGGAAGCCTATTCTCATGCTTGGCTGTTGGTCCAAACTGTAAAAATGTCGAGATGTGGTGATCTGCGAGTTCAAAATTATAAAAGAAACGGCATAAGGTCTAACGCCACATAATGCGAGATGAAACAGGTGAACCACTTCAGGGATTATACTAATAGTACAAAATATGGCATCGTTCTCGCAATGTAGTTATCTGAACGAATTTCCCTCTTGCTTATAACTTTTTACGTAATTTAACTGAGTTGTTCGAAAAACTATCAGCACAGTGGTATTACTGAAGATTTTATAACAATAATCTGTAGAGATTACACAGGGTCTTGAGATTTATTCGACCGTAGCCGCCAGTCGATTGTCTGCGCATGACGTCAATACTTTCAAGAGAGCTTATCACAAGTACCTCTAGCAGAGGACTAGTGGAAGGAGTGGATGTCAACAGTTTCGAGATCACCTTAGTGAAATGGGACTTGTATCACACCTTTCCAGTATTTATATTTGGAACTTCATTTGCTTGCGTCTCGTAAACTTGCAATTTCAGCATTGGGCTCAAATAATTGGACGCTTTTGTTTAGCGTAGTGTGTCTCGGCTTAGCACTCAGCCGTGCAGATTCTGTGATCGCTGGTCACTTCCATCTCGCGTGCAAAGAACGCACAAAATGTTCTGCACCGCCGCAGTACATGAAACTGTTTACTAAGTCGGAAACGCATGCAGTCCGAGGTTCAGTTCTACACATCCCCTTTGAGACAAGGGGCGCCCTGAATAATGGCGTCATTCGTTTAAACCGACTGGCGTTAAAGACCGAATATATCTGAAGATCCGTTATAATAGGGTAAAGGGTACACAACGGAGGGAAACACCTCGCGCAGTGCGACGTATTGCCGTTAGCACTTCCCACTACAGGAGGCTACAGGTCGCCGACAGACGTGTGGAAGTCCCTAACACTGCCTAGCTCGAAAACCCGTCCCACCACTGGAGCTACCCAGAGAGGCGATGAACGTCCTTTACAACCAGGCAGCCGTCTACATGCAGGGGAAACTCTTTCCTTGGAGGAAGCATCCCACCATCTGTCCGGCACCACCTAACGCCACGAAACCTAGGAAACGAAATGGGAAAAACAAAATTATGGAAGATGTAAACCACCCCAGCATTCGCCTACCGAACAGGGAAAACCACGACGGTCGGTCGGTGGGAATCAAACCCGGGACCTTCGGAATGCGAGTCTCGCACATTATCGCGGAGCCATCTCTGTCGATGAGGTTATATAAAAGTAAACGTTAGTGCCAGAGAAAGTCATGTAAATATGACACAAGATAAGCTACTCGTAGCATAGTTGAGCTGTTCCTGTCGCACAAATACCTTGCATCGCACACTTGATAATTTGTGGAAGTTACTTGTTCATGTGAGGTTTTCTGTGTATTACGGAACGGAGATTTATAAACTCTGAGCGCCGCCATGTTGCGGGCAACAGACATACTTCAAGTAATCTCTGTAGGTTACGTTGTCTTCCGCGTGCCAATAAATAGGTCCTTTGTAACTCGCTGTTATAACTGCGTTAACGTGCACAAAGGAGCGCCGTCTATGTTCATAAACATGCCTTAACAAAATGTGACAAATTTCATTGTGCTACGTGGGCGGCGTAAGCCTCTTACTGAGAGCGAAATGCTATCCCGGGCGGCTTAGGACCAGGCTAATACAGCGGTGCATTACACTCCGTTGTCAGCCGAGGTGTTTCATTCTTCTGCTAAGTGCTTCACAGACCTGGATCTGTCTCACACGAAACACTCACTCCTTTAGGAGGAGACCAGGTTATCTAAACATCTCATGTTTTACATTCACATTGCTTTCTCTACCTCTATCGTTTATTACTGTGTATAAACATATTCTTACGAAAGTAGATACAAAGAGAACAGCGATAGTCAAATGTTTAACAACTGGACGCTATATGCTGGCCTTAAAATTCCATACTGTTTCATGACATCGCGAGAAACAACTGAATGTTGACAGGACTTTAAGAGAATTGCCAAGTAATGAACAATTCAAACCTCTAGTAATGCATATCTGGATGTGACTGATGCTACAAAAGATTTGTTTGAAATAAATTGTGTTTTAAATAGATGTACTTTTATTGTGGGTTACGTTTTCGTCTTACGTTTACCAGCTGTGCAAGATTATACAAAATTGCTTTCGAATGAAGAGGACTTCACAGTCTATTTTCAGAAAATTCAAGATATACACTTTATTTGTCATGTAAATATCTTATATGGTACTTTAATCAAAATCATTATAGACATTTTTTACAAATTCAAAAATGTACAAAAATGTACCATGTAAACGATAGTTTTGGGTGGGGGATTTTCTTGGTATTTGTCCAACTTTTCGTTTTTTAGATGTGGTGTTTACAGACACACGCGCGTGCGGACCTTTTTTAACATGCTTTCATCGGATTCAGGGTGAAATTTCCGGTGAAATCTCAGTATCGAATTTTTGGGTGGAATGCAATATCTTGTCTACCTACTAGGTATGTGGTAGATAAAGTAAATAGGCAATGCCTACCAGAATCACTCATTGATTTAATATTTATAGTAGGTAGAGGAAGTGCTGTATTCCACGCAAAATTTTGATACCGAGATTTCATCTGATATACAGGCTCCCGGAATCCAAAAAAGCATTTTTAGAAAAAGTTACGTCAGTGTTTGTGTGAACAATATAACTCTAAAACGAAAACTTGGTTTGTGTCACGAAGACTGTCAACCCAAAACTACCCCTTACATAGAAAATTGTACGTTATTTTTTATTTTCTAAATACCATTCGTTTAAGCTAATTTCATAACAAATGAAATGTTTATCTTGGATTTCGTGGGAATAGGCTTTTGAATGACTGGTAAACCGTAAGACAAAGATAAAATCTTACCACACAGAAATGTACTTCCCCCTAAAGCACAAATGTATCTCAAACAAGCCCTTTGGAATTAATTGTCCTTCCACACAAGCCATGTGTTGGACAAGGCTGGAAAGGTAAAATCAGGCGATTGAAAAATTAAATGTCATCGCCGGGATTTGAACCACGGATCTTCCGGTTTCCGTCCCGTTTCTCTAACCAATGATCTAGCATGGCAACATACCGATACGACATTAAATTAAATTCCATTAATTGACCTAATAGTTGTTGAAACTATGAAGCCCGGGACTTAAACTGCTTACAACATTGTATGTCCATTGGGGATGTCATCTCAATACAATTTGAGATCTCTTTGTGGTTTACCGTGAAAAATGTGAATCAGTTGGAGAATTTAATGTCGTTCCGGCAAGTTGCCATGGTAACTCATTGGTTAGAGCAACCGGACGGAAACCGGAAGATCAGTGGTTCAAATCCTGGCGATGCAGTGAATTTTTCAGTCGTCTGATTCCACCTTTCCAATTTCCTTTGGGCTGGCGCCGTAGCTCAGTCGTAAAGCACCTGCCTGCTGTGCGAGGGGTCGCGGGTTCTATTCCCGGCTGGGGGGATTTTTCTCTAGCCATAATTATTCTCTGCCTTCCCCAGACTCAGAAGCATGAATGAGAGTGTGAATGTGTGTGAGCTAATGATTAAAAAGTGCAGGAAACACAACGACAAGAAAATACGAGTTAACACCATTGCCACTAGGCAGTAAGTTCTGAGAGGGTTAATGCTCTACGTACGGTACAAAGTTTCCGGTGGCCTTCGCCCCACGTTCACGAATCAATTTTTATTTTAAATATTATATATGTATGCCTCGGCTGCGTCAGTAGTAATTTGTAGAAACACGTGTCTCTTAGCAGGGGTTGGTACGGCTAAAAAATGAAGGTTTACACAAGTTATAATGGTATTTAACTTCGTTTTATTAATCTTTCTCATGATTAAATAACACTTCACTGATATATCCTACTGTAGAGCTGTAAGATTATTGTTACTTGTACTGTTTAACACGTAAACTTTATATTATTCACGCCGTAATGAACTTTTTATGTCTCACACTGAATACTTACCGAGCTAACTGCTCGAGAACGCTGCCTTCTAGCGTCTGGTTGGGAACACTTGAATTTGCACAGTTCCTCTATTTCAAGTCTGTGATTGGCTAAGCCTACTCCAATAAAATACTTTTATTTAACTTAAAGCTTTTCTAGCTTTTGATTGGCTGTTTATAAACTGTTTTAAATATTAAATTATTGTTCCAAGAATTATTAGTAGCATTATTAAACTTTCTAATTTATTGTTTCCTCAAGATTACCTCATTGTTACCTCATTGTTAGTAACTTTCGGGTTCTATTCTCACAGCTCCTACATTGCTAAATTACGTAATACATTCACATAATATTATTATGCATATACATAATAATATAAACATAATACGAATACTGTTACATACATTTTATATACTATATTATACACATGTTGCTTTAAGGCGGGCAGTTATTTTTTATATTATATAGTTAGACTGATATCATTTAAGTGATAAAAATACTACGTCAGTTCCAAAGGAAAGGCCGCCGATAAGAGCATTGTAGCTAAAACCGGGGTATACTAAAAAAAATATTTTATACGTTAACCATTTTGTAGATATTCTTTTGTTATTAGTATATGCATTTTCAAATATTTATACTTCTCTCAAAGAAGTCGTTATTCCATTTTTTCCCTCGTGGTGATGCAAAGTGATTGGAATTTCAAAGCCATCACATAGGGCACACTCTTTAAAAAACTGATGCATTGCATTCACATGACTTTATTGCTTATTAGTTATTCTTACAAACGTTTATTTTGCCATCTACTTCCTTTATGCAGGAGCGTGCAAAAGAATACACAGTTATACAAGATTATACAAAATTTCTTCCAAATGAAGAGGACTTCACAGGCTATTCTCAAAAAACTCAAGATATACATTTTATTTGTCATGTAAATATCCTTGACATATGATATTTTAATCAAAATTGTTAGAGCCGTTTTTTAGAAAATCAAAAATTTTGAAAAGATGTTACATGTGAAAGGTAGTTTATGATGGGGGGGGAACTTTCTTTCAAATATTCGTGTCGCATCTTTGGAAGTTAGTGAAGCTGAATACCAAGTTTGGTATTTATCCCATTTTGAGTTATGCTGTTCTGATTTTTTTTAATTTAAGGGGACAAGGTACTCTGAAAAGGTCAAAAATCATATTTTTACTTTCTCTACTACGTATAGTAAGTAGGGGAAGTATTGCATTCGACCCAAAAATTCAATACCGAGATTTCACCGGAAATATATGTTTTGAGAATCACTGAATCCAAAAAAAGCATTTTTGGAAACATGTCCGTGTGTGTGTCTGTGTGTGTGTGTCTGTGAACAGCATAACTCAAAAACGAACAGTCGGATAAACACCAAACTTGGTATTTAGGTTCAGTATCTTCCAGAGATGCGACATGAAGGTTTTCAAGAAAATCCCCCCACCCCAGACTACCCTTTACATGGAACATTTTTCAAAAATTTTAATTTTCTCAAAAATGGCTCTAACGATTTTGATGAAAATATCATATGTTTAAGATACTGTCATGAGAAATGAAATGTATATCTCGAATTTTCTGGGAATGTCTCCAAAAGTATTCTTCATTGTGAACGACTTTTGCATAACTGGTAAACCGTAAGAGATAGACAGAATTTTACTACACAAAAAATGTAGATCGCGTTAAAATAAACAACTTATGTCATATACATTTCTTTTGTTGAGTGAACCGTTTTCGAGATATTGCTTGTTATTTGCTTAAATATTTCAATACTTATACTTTTTCTCAAATTCGTTATTCATTTTTTTATGTCCTGGACATGCAAAGAGAATGAAATGCGCCACATAGCAACCAGCGTTAAAATATTTGACTATCGCTTATAACCTACCATATTCCCCTTGCATCTACAAGAAAATTACCAATAAGATTGACATCTCGATAGCTCGATTAACATGAAGCATATGGAGAATAGGCGTTTGTAAAAATAGATTGTACAAGAGTAGAGAAAGTCATGTGAGTGTAACACATCAGATTTTTTTGTTTCAAGCACTAACAAAATCTCTATTATTTCCAGTTTCAGAAAATATATACTTTTGGGGGGTTAAGAGGTTTTTAAGATGTTTAAATGCAATTTAAATGCTAGTCTGCATTCCTTTAAAGTTGTCAACATTATTGTATGTTTCAACAACGAACGACTATATTATGCCCAGCGAGTAGTTCAGCAATTAACAAAAGAAATCAGGACCAAGAGAAGGCAATCAGAAAAGCTGAAGCAATCCAGGAATGAAGCTGCACATTTGAAGTCTGTCAGAATTTTAATGTTCTAACTTTAAGTTCAGTTTTCTCAAAACAACATTTTTGGACACTTATGTACCTTTTTCTCAGAAAGTATGAGAGGTAGCGAGTTGAAATTTTCAGTACATGTATATAACACACAGTTAAACTTTCTGAACCACAATCATAATTTTATAATGTATATTAGTGATATTAAGAAAGCAACAACATTGCAAGTTTTCCTCATTTTTACTTTTTTGTCTTTGCAAATAATTTTTTCCCAATTTCTAGTGAACGGATATACAAAACTAAATAACTGAGGTTCAGAAGATAGCTAATTATACTAAGAACAAGCATGAAAATGTGTGATTCTGTATTGCAAGTAGAATCAGAGAAAAAGGTGCATGAATTCGCATGTTTTAGGAGTAAATTTTATTATTTTTCTGCTCAATGAAATAATTTTATGGACTCAACTACATAAGCTATCAATGTAAACAACCACTTGAAATAGTTATCATGATTTATAGAATAATTCATAAACATTTCAGAAAAAGCCATTATGAACTTTAAGAGCAGTAGCAATTTAACACACTTAAGGTGTAATTTCCATGTGTTCAGACTACCTTGTCCCCTTAAGGGGCCTCAACACATGTGAAATCTCAGTATCGAATTTTTGGGTGGAATGCAATACCCTGTCTACCTATTAGATACGTATTACAGAAAGTAAAAATGTTGACTTTATCTGCTGTGTCCTTCAACGAAATGTATAATGACAGTTTATCTCGATTAACAAGCAGTACATACACTACCGCTCAAAAGTATGTTGTAGAGATAATAAATTCAGAAAACAAATTCTTTAGAAGAAGATTTAAATTAAATGAATTAATTACCAATTCTTTATATTGTGTACTTTATTTTCTTACACATATTATACAATTATAATCTTGCATCAATAATAAAACACAAATGAACAAGTTGAATATGTTCAAAAGTATTTTGTTAAAACTAAACCGAAGAAAAACAATAATGAAGTCTTGCCCCATGATGTTTTTGGCTTAATACTTGGTTGCATAGCCCACTCGTTTATTACTGCAGCACAGCTGGATGACATAGAGTCCACGAGTTTGGACAATCGTGCCTGAGGAATCTTTTTCCATTGCGTGCACAATTCTATGTAGAAAGCCTCCTTGTTGGTGCAGTTTTTTCGGGGAACACATTCATCAGTTCGTCCCAAGGATGTTCTATGGGATCTGAGTCTGGACCTTCTAATACCTTTACCTTGTGCTGATTCAGAACTGTCTTCACATGGCCAGAAGAGTGCTTGGATCGTCGTCATGCTGGAGTTTACAATTACGAAGCACATTTCGTCTACCGCGAGGTATCATATGGTCTGTTAATGTTTCACCATACCTCAGACATCCCCCATGAATTTCGACGAGAGGACCCACACCGTGATACTTTCTTCTCCGTGCTTCATACTTGCTATTTTTTGTTATTCCTCTTGTTTACGGTCGTCGAACTTACTGTATCCGTTAGAGGAGAAGAGATTCAACTTACTTTCATCACTCCATAGAATTTTTGACCAGTCTTCAGTGGTCCATGACGCGTACTTCTTAGCAAACTGTAGTCTGGCCTTCCTATTTTTCCTACTTATTACAGGTTTTCGAGAAGATCGCCTGTCATTCAAATCTTCACCTGCTAAGCGACGTTTAACTGTCGAAGCATGGACCTTCACCTTGTGAGTTTTCTGTAGATCATCACGTATTGTGGTGTATTAGTAATTTGGGGGGTTGCATCGTCATTGTCAGACATATTATTGTTCTACACTGTTATTACCAGACACGTTGTTGTTTAACGTCACTCTCTGCTGGTAGTTGCTAGCCACGTGTAGTGGGGGATAGCGTCACTCTCATTTAGGATTCCGTGAGAAGCGGATCGCGCGTGCAAGTCACCCTTTGGATCGGTGGACATCCCCCACCTTTCATATTTAATAATGTAGGAACCTCAAACGGTTGGGAAATAAACTAGAAATACGTAAGTAGATTTGTATTATGGACTTTGTACAGTGAAAAACCCACGCCTTCCTCTTAACCTCCACACCACGTTTTGGTCCTCCGCAACCAAGTGAGTATACGTCCCCTCAATGTACGTGCTGGGCACTCAAAATTAATTTAGTTTTTCATGTGAACTTTTAGACCTCTACCCAACATTGTCCGGGGTTATATTTTTGGGATTAGCCATCGATTGCCTTCGGATGATCCTATCTCCTTTTTGTGGTAGTTTTTCAGGGCCGACCACTTCGTGCATTCTTCTCTATTGTCCCCCTTTTTTATGAAGCCGGGCCTACACTCATAAGTGTTGGGATAGGCCAAACTCAGCCAAACTCCTTCGGAACGAAGGACTGAGTTTGGCGAAGGACTGAGTTTGGCCTTGTCTTAAATCTATTGAATATTGTTTAGCTTTGAGCATTGCTGTAAGTAAATAAAAATAGAGAATCGGATTTTCTTCATATAGTTGAGTTTGTTTTAGTCTTCCCATTCTACAAAATACTTGGAAACCTGTTTACAGTTAAAGTACATGTTTACCTGCACTCAACAGTTAATACATGTAACCGCGGCGATGTCAAGCAGTCTCTATCTGAACAAGCGGTTTGTTTTGATTCAGCGTATAGATAAACACGGCTACCAACCTACTAAATCAACCACAAAAATACTTTTGAGCACTGCTTTAGATACGTAAGCGCTTCTAAGAGTAGTTTGAAGAAGAGTGAGTAGAGAACGTAATGCAAATGCAAGCCTTCAGAATTTTTACAAGTGCCTGCCATAACTCAGCTTTCTCTGGCGATGCCATGGAAAGAGTATGGGCTTTAATCCCGGGCATATAGCGACCCGCTTTTTAGTTTATTTACTACGTATAGTAAGTAGGGGAAGCATTGCATTCCACTCAAAAATTCTATACCGAGATTTCACAGGAAATACATGTTTTGAGGTGCACTGAATGCATATAAAGCATTTTTGGAAACATGTCCGTGTGTGTGTCTGTCTGTGAACAGCATAACTCAGAAACGAACAGTCGGATAAACACCAAACTTGGTATTTAGGTTCAGTATCTTCCAGAGATGCGACACCAAGGTTATCAAGAAAATCCCCCCACCCCAGATTACGCTTTATATGGAACATTTTTCGAAAATTTTAATTTTCTCAAAAATGGCTCTAACGATTTTCAATAAAATACCATAAGTTATACCATTTTTATGGCAAATGAAATGTATATTTCAAATTTTCTGGGAATGTCTCCAAAAGTATTCTTCATTGTGAACGACTTTTGCATAACTGGTAAACCATAAGAGATAGACAAAACTTTACTACACAAAAATGTAGATCGCGATAAAATACACAATTTATGTCATGTACATTTTTTTTGAGTGAACCATTTTCGAGATATTGCTTGTTATTTCCTTAAATTTTCCAATACTTATACTTTTTCTCAAATGGAAATTCATTATTAATTTTTTTGTCCTGGTAAAGCAAAGAGAATAGAATACTTCACATAGCAACCAGCTCTTAAAACATTTGACTATCGCTTAAAGGCTAGCAATTCCCCTTGCATCTACAAGAAAATTAGCAATAAGATTAACATGAAGCATATGGAGAATAAGCGTTTGTAAAAATAGTTTGTACAAGAGTAGAGAAAGTCATGTGAGTGTAACATATCAGATTTTTAAGGATCTGACGATCGCTTCAGTCCTGTATATCTCGTGTACCCACAACGAAACGTGAAATGAAGCCATTTCTGCCAACGCTCATCTCGATGAAGTTGCAATAGATAAAATAAGCGTTTGTATGGAGAATGGTTAGAGAAGGTTATGTGAATGTAACATCACAATTCAAAATTATGCACGTTGCTTTATATTTTGGGATATGGATTTAATATGTTGTTAAAACTGTATTTATTATTATTATTGGTCATATTTTGACCAAAATTTAAATTTTCATGTTTTATTCCCTATGTTAACCTATAACCTGAGATGACTAAAATCTCAGGACACGCACAGGCAAACTTCACACTCAGAGATCACATTAGAAGAGCAGCTGCTCTGTATTTTCAACGTTTGCTACGAGAGGGCGATAAAAAAGTAAAACTGGAGAGCCTTTATGGTAATCTCATTTCCCCTGCGTGTGTTGCAGACAGCCCATGTCTAGGAAATCTTGTCTCTCAACCGATCGCCTCTTTGATGCGACTCCAGTAACACTGCCGGGCCTGTCCAAATGTGTGCACTCGTTTTTGCCTGTAGTGAGTCGAGCAAACTTCCCTTCACGCCGACATTTTTCGTTGTTTTATTTTATAGAAAATGGCTCTAAACATTTTTATTAAAACACGATATGTTTAAGATAGTTGCGTGGCAAATAAAAATCTTGAATTTTCTGGGAATGTCTTGTAAATTCCTCTTCATTCTGAATTACTTTTCTTTAATTGATAAACCGCAAGAAATAGACAAACTCTTACTATATAAAAATGCAGATCTCGTTAAAGCACATAATTTACGTCAAAGATCAACTTTTTGTGACGTTAATCGTTTCCGAGATATTTTATTTATTTATTTATTGCACTGCATCCCAGTATAGGGATAAATCTCTGTTTACAATAAATGTAATAATACTCTGTTTTATAAATATAAATATACGAATAAATGAAAATACATATGCTTTTAAAAGTATAACTTACATTGTTACAATCATATTCAGTTATGCAATGTTATCTACAGTTAGTCGACTATCAAACATGAGTTTATGTATAGTGATTTCGTCCAGTTTTTCGTTTAACTGTGACTTCTCTCAATTCTCACTCTTATTGTTTTAAGTTCTTATCTGGTTCGATTTCCACTAGCAGTTCATTTCACTAATGTTGCTTTACTAAGCTGAACTAGTTCAATTCTGAGTCACTACTTCCTTCGTAGTAGCCTCTTTACGCTGGACGACTCACTTCATTCGAGAGTAGAACACAAGACCTCCACAACCCGTCGCTCCGCAGTACGTGACGTCAGCCGTCACAACTCCCACGCTCACTGACTGACCGACGCGACTCATTCCATTGTCGCCACTGACCCCCTGCCCGCGAGAGCGCTCGCTTGTATAGTAGTCAGTGGAGTCTTTCTAGAAAGTTCTCGAACTATTTGGACACACTTTCTGGAGGAGGGGGGAGAATAGGCTTCAGAAGGTTCTAGTTATCTGCCGATAGCAAGCCCGGTGTTTATGCTGGCAAGCGGAGTTATTCGTTGTTTACTCCGACCACCCTGCGCCGATCTCCTGACACCAATCAACGCGGAGGGAATAGATAGACACCGCGGATACCCTGGACCAAATAATTCAGAAAGCAAACCCAGCGGGTATACACTGCGTGCAAAGAGAGGAAATGACAACTTGGAGGGAATAGATAGACACCGCGGATACCCTGGACCAAATAATTCAGAAAGCAAACCCAGCGGGTATACACTGCGTGCAAAGAGAGGAAATGACAACTTGGAGGGAATAGATAGACACCGCGGATACCCTGGACCAAATAATTCAGAAAGCAAACCCAGCGGGTATACACTGCGTGCAAAGAGAGGAAATGACAACTTGGAGGGAATAGATAGACACCGCGGATACCCTGGACCAAATAATTCAGAAAGCAAACCCAGCGGGAATACACTGCGTGCAAAGAGAGGAAATGACAACTTGGAGGGAATAGATAGACACCGCGGATACCCTGGACCAAATAATTCAGAAAGCAAACCCAGCGGGTATACACTGCGTGCAAAGAGAGGAAATGACAACTTGGAGGGAATAGATAGACACCGCGGATACCCTGGACCAAATAATTCAGAAAGCAAACCCAGCGGGTATACACTGCGTGCAAAGAGAGGAAATGACAACTTGGAGGGAATAGATAGACACCGCGGATACCCTGGACCAAATAATTCAGAAAGCAAACCCAGCGGGTATACACTGCGTGCAAAGAGAGGAAATGACAACTTGGAGGGAATAGATAGACACCGCGGATACCCTGGACCAAATAATTCAGAAAGCAAACCCAGCGGGTATACACTGCGTGCAAAGAGAGGAAATGACAACTTGGAGGGAATAGATAGACACCGCGGATACCCTGGACCAAATAATTCAGAAAGCAAACCCAGCGGGTATACACTGCGTGCAAAGAGAGGAAATGACAACTTGGAGGGAATAGATAGACACCGCGGATACCCTGGACCAAATAATTCAGAAAGCAAACCCAGCGGGTATACACTGCGTGCAAAGAGAGGAAATGACAACTTGGAGGGAATAGATAGACACCGCGGATACCCTGGACCAAATAATTCAGAAAGCAAACCCAGCGGGTATACACTGCGTGCAAAGAGAGGAAATGACAACTTGGAGGGAATGGATAGACACCGCGGATACCCTGGACCAAATAATTCAGAAAGCAAACCCAGCGGGTATACACTGCGTGCAAAGAGAGGAAATGACAACTTGGAGGGAATGGATAGACACCGCGGATACCCTGGACCAAATAATTCAGAAAGCAAACCCAGCGGGTATACACTGCGTGCAAAGAGAGGAAATGACAACTTGGAGGGAATGGATAGACACCGCGGATACCCTGGACCAAATAATTCAGAAAGCAAACCCAGCGGGTATACACTGCGTGCAAAGAGAGGAAATGACAACTTGGAGGGAATAGATAGACACCGCGGATACCCTGGACCAAATAATTCAGAAAGCAAACCCAGCGGGTATACACTGCGTGCAAAGAGAGGAAATGACAACTTGGAGGGAATGGATAGACACCGCGGATACCCTGGACCAAATAATTCAGAAAGCAAACCCAGCGGGTATACACTGCGTGCAAAGAGAGGAAATGACAACTTGGAGGGAATGGATAGACACCGCGGATACCCTGGACCAAATAATTCAGAAAGCAAACCCAGCGGGTATACACTGCGTGCAAAGAGAGGAAATGACAACTTGGAGGGAATGGATAGACACCGCGGATACCCTGGACCAAATAATTCAGAAAGCAAACCCAGCGGGTATACACTGCGTGCAAAGAGAGGAAATGACAACTTGGAGGGAATAGATAGACACCGCGGATACCCTGGACCAAATAATTCAGAAAGCAAACCCAGCGGGTATACACTGCGTGCAAAGAGAGGAAATGACAACTTGGAGGGAATAGATAGACACCGCGGATACCCTGGACCAAATAATTCAGAAAGCAAACCCAGCGGGTATACACTGCGTGCAAAGAGAGGAAATGACAACTTGGAGGGAATAGATAGACACCGCGGATACCCTGGACCAAATAATTCAGAAAGCAAACCCAGCGGGTATACACTGCGTGCAAAGAGAGGAAATGACAACTTGGAGGGAATAGATAGACACCGCGGATACCCTGGACCAAATAATTCAGAAAGCAAACCCAGCGGGTATACACTGCGTGCAAAGAGAGGAAATGACAACTTGGAGGGAATGGATAGACACCGCGGATACCCTGGACCAAATAATTCAGAAAGCAAACCCAGCGGGTATACACTGCGTGCAAAGAGAGGAAATGACAACTTGGAGGGAATAGATAGACACCGCGGATACCCTGGACCA
Organism: Deroplatys truncata; assembly: GCA_030765065.1. Taxonomy (NCBI): domain Eukaryota; kingdom Metazoa; phylum Arthropoda; class Insecta; order Mantodea; family Mantidae; genus Deroplatys; species Deroplatys truncata. Next base: position 304,983,908 of record CM060981.1, on the reverse strand, counting down.
AATAATTCAGAAAGCAAACCCAGCGGGTATACACTGCGTGCAAAGAGAGGAAATGACAACTTGGAGGGAATGGATAGACACCGCGGATACCCTGGACCAAATAATTCAGAAAGCAAACCCAGCGGGTATACACTGCGTGCAAAGAGAGGAAATGACAACTTGGAGGGAATAGATAGACACCGCGGATACCCTGGACCAAATAATTCAGAAAGCAAACCCAGCGGGTATACACTGCGTGCAAAGAGAGGAAATGACAACTTGGAGGGAATAGATAGACACCGCGGATACCCTGGACCAAATAATTCAGAAAGCAAACCCAGCGGGTATACACTGCGTGCAAAGAGAGGAAATGACAACTTGGAGGGAATGGATAGACACCGCGGATACCCTGGACCAAATAATTCAGAAAGCAAACCCAGCGGGTATACACTGCGTGCAAAGAGAGGAAATGACAACTTGGAGGGAATAGATAGACACCGCGGATACCCTGGACCAAATAATTCAGAAAGCAAACCCAGCGGGTATACACTGCGTGCAAAGAGAGGAAATGACAACTTGGAGGGAATGGATAGACACCGCGGATACCCTGGACCAAATAATTCAGAAAGCAAACCCAGCGGGTATACACTGCGTGCAAAGAGAGGAAATGACAACTTGGAGGGAATAGATAGACACCCGCGGATACCCTGGACCAAATAATTCAGAAAGCAAACCCAGCGGGTATACACTGCGTGCAAAGAGAGGAAATGACAACTTGGAGGGAATGGATAGACACCGCGGATACCCTGGACCAAATAATTCAGAAAGCAAACCCAGCGGGTATACACTGCGTGCAAAGAGAGGAAATGACAACTTGGAGGGAATAGATAGACACCGCGGATACCCTGGACCAAATAATTCAGAAAGCAAACCCAGCGGGTATACACTGCGTGCAAAGAGAGGAAATGACAACTTGGAGGGAATAGATAGACACCGCGGATACCCTGGACCAAATAATTCAGAAAGCAAACCCAGCGGGTATACACTGCGTGCAAAGAGAGGAAATGACAACTTGGAGGGAATAGATAGACACCGCGGATACCCTGGACCAAATAATTCAGAAAGCAAACCCAGCGGGTATACACTGCGTGCAAAGAGAGGAAATGACAACTTGGAGGGAATGGATAGACACCGCGGATACCCTGGACCAAATAATTCAGAAAGCAAACCCAGCGGGTATACACTGCGTGCAAAGAGAGGAAATGACAACTTGTAGGGAATAGATAGACACCGCGGATACCCTGGACCAAATAATTCAGAAAGCAAACCCAGCGGGTATACACTGCGTGCAAAGAGAGGAAATGACAACTTGGAGGGAATAGATAGACACCGCGGATACCCTGGACCAAATAATTCAGAAAGCAAACCCAGCGGGTATACACTGCGTGCAAAGAGAGGAAATGACAACTTGGAGGGAATAGATAGACACCGCGGATACCCTGGACCAAATAATTCAGAAAGCAAACCCAGCGGGTATACACTGCGTGCAAAGAGAGGAAATGACAACTTGGAGGGAATAGATAGACACCGCGGATACCCTGGACCAAATAATTCAGAAAGCAAACCCAGCGGGTATACACTGCGTGCAAAGAGAGGAAATGACAACTTGGAGGGAATAGATAGACACCGCGGATACCCTGGACCAAATAATTCAGAAAGCAAACCCAGCGGGTATACACTGCGTGCAAAGAGAGGAAATGACAACTTGGAGGGAATAGATAGACACCGCGGATACCCTGGACCAAATAATTCAGAAAGCAAACCCAGCGGGTATACACTGCGTGCAAAGAGAGGAAATGACAACTTGGAGGGAATAGATAGACACCGCGGATACCCTGGACCAAATAATTCAGAAAGCAAACCCAGCGGGTATACACTGCGTGGAAATGACAACTTGGAGGGAATAGATAGACACCGCGGATACCCTGGACCAAATAATTCAGAAAGCAAACCCAGCGGGTATACACTGCGTGCAAAGAGAGGAAATGACAACTTGGAGGGAATAGATAGACACCGCGGATACCCTGGACCAAATAATTCAGAAAGCAAACCCAGCGGGTATACACTGCGTGCAAAGAGAGGAAATGACAACTTGGAGGGAATAGATAGACACCGCGGATACCCTGGACCAAATAATTCAGAAAGCAAACCCAGCGGGTATACACTGCGTGCAAAGAGAGGAAATGACAACTTGGAGGGAATAGATAGACACCGCGGATACCCTGGACCAAATAATTCAGAAAGCAAACCCAGCGGGTATACACTGCGTGCAAAGAGAGGAAATGACAACTTGGAGGGAATAGATAGACACCGCGGATACCCTGGACCAAATAATTCAGAAAGCAAACCCAGCGGGTATACACTGCGTGAGAAATGACAACTTGGAGGGAATAGATAGACACCGCGGATACCCTGGACCAAATAATTCAGAAAGCAAACCCAGCGGGTATACACTGCGTGCAAAGAGAGGAAATGACAACTTGGAGGGAATAGATAGACACCGCGGATACCCTGGACCAAATAATTCAGAAAGCAAACCCAGCGGGTATACACTGCGTGCAAAGAGAGGAAATGACAACTTGGAGGGAATAGATAGACACCGCGGATACCCTGGACCAAATAATTCAGAAAGCAAACCCAGCGGGTATACACTGCGTGCAAAGAGAGGAAATGACAACTTGGAGGGAATAGATAGACACCGCGGATACCCTGGACCAAATAATTCAGAAAGCAAACCCAGCGGGTATACACTGCGTGCAAAGAGAGGAAATGACAACTTGGAGGGAATAGATAGACACCGCGGATACCCTGGACCAAATAATTCAGAAAGCAAACCCAGCGGGTATACACTGCGTGCAAAGAGAGGAAATGACAACTTGGAGGGAATAGATAGACACCGCGGATACCCTGGACCAAATAATTCAGAAAGCAAACCCAGCGGGTATACACTGCGTGCAAAGAGAGGAAATGACAACTTGGAGGGAATAGATAGACACCGCGGATACCCTGGACCAAATAATTCAGAAAGCAAACCCAGCGGGTATACACTGCGTGCAAAGAGAGGAAATGACAACTTGGAGGGAATAGATAGACACCGCGGATACCCTGGACCAAATAATTCAGAAAGCAAACCCAGCGGGTATACACTGCGTGCAAAGAGAGGAAATGACAACTTGGAGGGAATAGATAGACACCGCGGATACCCTGGACCAAATAATTCAGAAAGCAAACCCAGCGGGTATACACTGCGTGCAAAGAGAGGAAATGACAACTTGGAGGGAATAGATAGACACCGCGGATACCCTGGACCAAATAATTCAGAAAGCAAACCCAGCGGGTATACACTGCGTGCAAAGAGAGGAAATGACAACTTGGAGGGAATAGATAGACACCGCGGATACCCTGGACCAAATAATTCAGAAAGCAAACCCAGCGGGTATACACTGCGTGCAAAGAGAGGAAATGACAACTTGGAGGGAATAGATAGACACCGCGGATACCCTGGACCAAATAATTCAGAAAGCAAACCCAGCGGGTATACACTGCGTGCAAAGAGAGGAAATGACAACTTGGAGGGAATAGATAGACACCGCGGATACCCTGGACCAAATAATTCAGAAAGCAAACCCAGCGGGTATACACTGCGTGCAAAGAGAGGAAATGACAACTTGGAGGGAATAGATAGACACCGCGGATACCCTGGACCAAATAATTCAGAAAGCAAACCCAGCGGGTATACACTGCGTGCAAAGAGAGGAAATGACAACTTGGAGGGAATAGATAGACACCGCGGATACCCTGGACCAAATAATTCAGAAAGCAAACCCAGCGGGTATACACTGCGTGCAAAGAGAGGAAATGACAACTTGGAGGGAATAGATAGACACCGCGGATACCCTGGACCAAATAATTCAGAAAGCAAACCCAGCGGGTATACACTGCGTGCAAAGAGAGGAAATGACAACTTGGAGGGAATAGATAGACACCGCGGATACCCTGGACCAAATAATTCAGAAAGCAAACCCAGCGGGTATACACTGCGTGCAAAGAGAGGAAATGACAACTTGGAGGGAATAGATAGACACCGCGGATACCCTGGACCAAATAATTCAGAAAGCAAACCCAGCGGGTATACACTGCGTGCAAAGAGAGGAAATGACAACTTGGAGGGAATAGATAGACACCGCGGATACCCTGGACCAAATAATTCAGAAAGCAAACCCAGCGGGTATACACTGCGTGCAAAGAGAGGAAATGACAACTTGGAGGGAATGGATAGACACCGCGGATACCCTGGACCAAATAATTCAGAAAGCAAACCCAGCGGGTATACACTGCGTGCAAAGAGAGGAAATGACAACTTGGAGGGAATGGATAGACACCGCGGATACCCTGGACCAAATAATTCAGAAAGCAAACCCAGCGGGTATACACTGCGTGCAAAGAGAGGAAATGACAACTTGGAGGGAATGGATAGACACCGCGGATACCCTGGACCAAATAATTCAGAAAGCAAACCCAGCGGGTATACACTGCGTGCAAAGAGAGGAAATGACAACTTGGAGGGAATGGATAGACACCGCGGATACCCTGGACCAAATAATTCAGAAAGCAAACCCAGCGGGTATACACTGCGTGCAAAGAGAGGAAATGACAACTTGGAGGGAATGGATAGACACCGCGGATACCCTGGACCAAATAATTCAGAAAGCAAACCCAGCGGGTATACACTGCGTGCAAAGAGAGGAAATGACAACTTGGAAGGGAATAGATAGACACCGCGGATACCCTGGACCAAATAATTCAGAAAGCAAACCCAGCGGGTATACACTGCGTGCAAAGAGAGGAAATGACAACTTGGAGGGAATAGATAGACACCGCGGATACCCTGGACCAAATAATTCAGAAAGCAAACCCAGCGGGTATACACTGCGTGCAAAGAGAGGAAATGACAACGTGGAGGGAATGGATAGACACCGCGGATACCCTGGACCAAATAATTCAGAAAGCAAACCCAGCGGGTATACACTGCGTGCAAAGAGAGGAAATGACAACTTGGAGGGAATGGATAGACACCGCGGATACCCTGGACCAAATAATTCAGAAAGCAAACCCAGCGGGTATACACTGCGTGCAAAGAGAGGAAATGACAACTTGGAGGGAATGGATAGACACCGCGGATACCCTGGACCAAATAATTCAGAAAGCAAACCCAGCGGGTATACACTGCGTGCAAAGAGAGGAAATGACAACTTGGAGGGAATGGATAGACACCGCGGATACCCTGGACCAAATAATTCAGAAAGCAAACCCAGCGGGTATACACTGCGTGCAAAGAGAGGAAATGACAACTTGGAGGGAATGGATAGACACCGCGGATACCCTGGACCAAATAATTCAGAAAGCAAACCCAGCGGGTATACACTGCGTGCAAAGAGAGGAAATGACAACTTGGAGGGAATAGATAGACACCGCGGATACCCTGGACCAAATAATTCAGAAAGCAAACCCAGCGGGTATACACTGCGTGCAAAGAGAGGAAATGACAACTTGGAGGGAATAGATAGACACCGCGGATACCCTGGACCAAATAATTCAGAAAGCAAACCCAGCGGGTATACACTGCGTGCAAAGAGAGGAAATGACAACTTGGAGGGAATGGATAGACACCGCGGATACCCTGGACCAAATAATTCAGAAAGCAAACCCAGCGGGTATACACTGCGTGCAAAGAGAGGAAATGACAACTTGGAGGGAATAGATAGACACCGCGGATACCCTGGACCAAATAATTCAGAAAGCAAACCCAGCGGGTATACACTGCGTGCAAAGAGAGGAAATGACAACTTGGAGGGAATAGATAGACACCGCGGATACCCTGGACCAAATAATTCAGAAAGCAAACCCAGCGGGTATACACTGCGTGCAAAGAGAGGAAATGACAACTTGGAGGGAATAGATAGACACCGCGGATACCCTGGACCAAATAATTCAGAAAGCAAACCCAGCGGGTATACACTGCGTGCAAAGAGAGGAAATGACAACTTGGAGGGAATAGATAGACACCGCGGATACCCTGGACCAAATAATTCAGAAAGCAAACCCAGCGGGTATACACTGCGTGCAAAGAGAGGAAATGACAACTTGGAGGGAATAGATAGACACCGCGGATACCCTGGACCAAATAATTCAGAAAGCAAACCCAGCGGGTATACACTGCGTGCAAAGAGAGGAAATGACAACTTGGAGGGAATGGATAGACACCGCGGATACCCTGGACCAAATAATTCAGAAAGCAAACCCAGCGGGTATACACTGCGTGCAAAGAGAGGAAATGACAACTTGGAGGGAATGGATAGACACCGCGGATACCCTGGACCAAATAATTCAGAAAGCAAACCCAGCGGGTATACACTGCGTGCAAAGAGAGGAAATGACAACTTGGAGGGAATGGATAGACACCGCGGATACCCTGGACCAAATAATTCAGAAAGCAAACCCAGCGGGTATACACTGCGTGCAAAGAGAGGAAATGACAACTTGGAGGGAATGGATAGACACCGCGGATACCCTGGACCAAATAATTCAGAAAGCAAACCCAGCGGGTATACACTGCGTGCAAAGAGAGGAAATGACAACTTGGAGGGAATGGATAGACACCGCGGATACCCTGGACCAAATAATTCAGAAAGCAAAACCCAGCGGGTATACACTGCGTGCAAAGAGAGGAAATGACAACTTGGAGGGAATAGATAGACACCGCGGATACCCTGGACCAAATAATTCAGAAAGGCAAACCCAGCGGGTATACACTGCGTGCAAAGAGAGGAAATGACAACTTGGAGGGAAATAGATAGACACCGCGGATACCCTG